>OY757251.1:3392358-3527944 GCA_963584085.1 Pyrausta aurata
GAAGTAAATTAATGCGTACTTATAGGCTTATAAACATTTTTGCTACGATCTATAGGAATGAAGTAAAACTAAGACGCGCGTACGAAGTCGCGGGCGGGCCGCTAGTAGTAAATAAAAAAGTGAAAAATTGTAGTCACAGTAGTCTAGCTTATTACCCGCATTGTGTGCAGCGCACGGCGCTTAAATTTCGCGAGGAGAATTATTGCTGTTTTTCCGTTATAATAATATATGAGTCCTGAAAGAAGGTTAACTTCTACATACGGGATACTGTAAAACATCACGCTACGACATACGGGAATGGTGTGAAATCAAAACGCACGGATGCAGTCACGACGAACCACGTGTTTTAGTGTATAGAAGTAATTTTGTTAAAGGTTTTCGGTGGGTGGATAAGTGTTGTCATTTCGGTGGGCGAGTTATTTCATTTCGATGAATCGTTTTTTCATTTCGGTGGCATCAAAACTTTGAAGTAATGTATCTTTTTAGTTTATCAAGATATTTTGATGGCGTTACGTATTGATCTAAACAACATCAAGAAGTATCATAAACCATAGTTTGAATTCGAAAAATGATAAAAATAAAAAAGTTCACCGAAGTGATAAAAAAATCGACTTTGTTGAAATTGACCCAAATAGTTTTAAAAGCAAAACATAGGTATGCAAGTCGTATCTGGATGAGTGTGAGACAGCCCTTACGTTTAGAAACTAAATATTGGTAGCTTGGGACAATCCAATCTAAAAATTATTCATATTTGTTGGCATTCACGTTAAGTCCAGAGTTTGTTAATTTAATATTCGATTAATAACACATAACTCACTGCCCTGGTATTTAGAAACGTTGTCCAATTAGTTCAATTAACGAATACCTACCGGAATACACTGCCGGGTGGTATTCACTGGTATTCAATAAACTCAAATTTGTAGCTACACAATAAACCAAAACTCAATATTCTCCCCGAAGCATTATTTCCAGTTAAATGCTGCCGATATTCCGAATATTACGAGCATTGTTGCCTCCCACATCCCACAGGACATGGCAGGTAGTTAATAAAGAATCAGTAGATGTTATTCAGAAAAGAGATGAAGCATTTGATCCACTTCAATAAATCAGATATACGACGAGGATTATTGAAGTAAATTTCTCTTGTGATGAAAAATTTCCAGTGAGCATTTATTGCTTTTAATCAAACGCAATATTGCGCTGTAAATCTTTTTGCTGAAAAGGAGATAAAGTAGCTCTAGTGTAGGACGAAAAGATGTGACGAAGATTCTTCAATATTAAATATCAAACTGGAAATAGAAAACAGGTATTTTATACTGAAGAAATCGACTGGAAGCAAGTAGGCAGCTAAATGCCGTACGCATGAGTGACGATCCGTCTATGGTCCTTAGAAAAGGCCCATGCTTTGTGGGCTTTTTGTGAAACATGTCCAGTAGGAGTGAAAGGAATGATATAAGTTATCTACGAGAAAATCTCATCTATATTTGTTAAGATTTTATCATGTGTTAACTGCCTCGGTGGCGTCACGTTTTTAAGCGACGGCTGCGCCAGAGGTCACGGATTCGATTCCCGGGTCGGGCCAAAAAATATGTACCTGGGTTTTTGAATTTCTGTTCAGAAATTCTCAGGGAAGCCCGGAGCTTGCAAGTTGGCGGTGTTTCACCCACGTGCCTCGGAAAGCACGTAAAGCCGTTGGTCCTGCGCCTGATCTCTCTCCGGTCGTATCAGATTGCTGTCCCATCGGGCTATGAGAGTGAAAGAAATAGAGAGTGCATCTGTGTGTGCGCAAACACAGATGCACTCTCTATTTCTTTCACTCTGATTCATCACCATCATCCCAATCATGTCGTGTTTTAGATGTAGGCCTCCTTCGACTGAATGAAGCTTTGATTGGAAAAAAAAATATGGTAACATATCCGGTGCATGACCGCAAGACAATCAAGTCAGTTACGGCCAATAATAAAGCTGGCTGGTTTCTAGCTCAAAGGATTAGCATAGCTATCCACCGCGGCAACGTAGCCAGCATCATAGCCTCCTTGCCACAAGTAAATGGTTTCGTCTTTGACTAAGTAGGTCTTATTTTAATGTTGCATGTCTTTTATAGTTTTCTTGTTTGTTATTTATTAATAAAGATCAAGACATAATTAATGACCTCACAGCTATTCAATTTGACAATTCAACCCAATTCCTGTATCGGAGTGGCGATGTGCCTATTGCGGAGATAGCCGGCAGTAAACTCTTGAGGTCTGCCAGATACGGGCGGCCATTACTCTCGGAGCGATATCAGTGTCCAGCCAGTAACATAACGCACAGGAACGATGCGTGTCGCTTCTATCTTCCTTCTCTTTGCCATTGCGACCTGCTTCTGTAAGTGTTTTTTTTTTACCGATTGGAATCTTGAGCGAATTCTGTGCTTGTTCTTTTGGGACCAATTTCTGGTGTATTGTCTGGTGTGTCATTGGTGGATGTCATAAAATATCGTATAATATATATGTAAATTCCAAATGTCTATTTTTGAATCTCTTTTGACTTACTAAATTCTCTTTACCTTTTGCTGAAAACGTATGGCATGAACCTCAATTCTCGTGCAGTTCGTATAAGAAAAAAGTTCACCGATCGAAACTCAAATGAAGATTTTTTTATTTATTTCTCTGGGTCACGATTTCTATGTATTTAAAAGGCCCATGCTTTTTTCGTGAGGATTTATTACTTGATTTTTTGCTCAAACAGTTAAACTCAGAATCGAATTATGACACGAAAAAAGTTATATTGACGTGAGAATCGAGGCCCTGGCTGAACTTCACTTTCATACTTTTGCTATAATATAAATTACATTGGTACTAATAACTCATTCATTATGTTTCAATTACGTTTCTATATTTCGATTCCTTTCTTTAGCTTTTTTAACATACACATAAGTTCGGTATTAATAATATTCCATTGCACAATACTATTGCCTTGCGATTACAATTTTTCCTCGGGATATACAGTGTGTGGCTTAAAATAAATACCTTTATGTAAGTATTATATTATAATAATTATTAATTACTATTAATTTGTAATACTATTTGTATGCATATCTCAGAGTAAAGGCATTTTAGACCACTATGACCAAGGGGCCCTATTTTTTAATCACTCGCGTCAATATCACTCGTAATATTTTTGGTTCGAAAACGAGTTTTTTTCTTTGACTTTTAATCCATCTTCGAACGAAAATCATGCGCCAGTTTGAAGCGAGTGATTCAAAATTAGAGCTCGGGCAATGTAACTACGTATACTCTTTAGAATCATTGACAAAAATGTTTGCTACTATGACAGGCCATACGCTGTATATTTTTTATTCGTATTACTTTTCAATTAAGATAAGCGGACATAATTTCTAGGGAGCTGCAATTAATGGCACAACGTACTTTAATTAACTTTTGATGGCAGATAAACGGACATTCACATGAGGATTGATAACACACGTACTTATCTGTTCCGCAACTTTATATAATATTTACGACAAATGTTTTTCACTGATCAATCACCTCAAAAATGCTTTAACACGTTCCGGGACAGTGCCCGCCTACAGGCGTGAAAACAATAAAACATCTATTGTGTCTGGAGTAGTGTCCCCGAACGTGTTAAAGTGCGTACCCTCAGTGCGCGAGCCCAATTTGCACTTGGCCGGTTTTTTTTATTCTTTCTATAATCTTGTTATTTATAAATAACTAACAGATAAAACACTCGTAGTAAGCAATTAATATACACATACCGGATTACGTTAATGTCAGCTTCATTTCCTGGAAGATCTGAAACTCTATTTTTGAATCACTCGCGTCAATATTACGAGTGATTTTCGTTCGAAAACGAGTTATTTTCGCTGCCTTATATAATTCATATTCGAACGAAAATCACACGTTATATTGACAGAAGTGATTAAAAAATAGAGCTCAATATTACGAGTGATTAACTTTCGAAAATCAATTTAAATACTTAAAACTAAAATCACGCTTAACGTAAACAGAAGTAGATTCTCGCATTTTAATAATTGGGAAATCTGTTTTTTAATCACTACCATGACGGTTTTAGCTGATTTTCACTCCGTCTCGACGCGAGGGATTCCAAAATAGGGCTAATGCCAAGGTCGGTTATTCAAAACATAATTTCCGCTATAAACACTGCCATTTATGAGTTCGTGCCTAATAATTTTCTCGTAATACAGCGTAGGTAGGAATCCGCCCATTCATCTGAAAATATACAGGGTTAATTTAAATTAGCTGATCACCACTTGCAGGCAGCCTCTCATCATCAATCCCAAGTCCCAACAACATTTGTTCTACGACTATTGACAAATCTTGATAAATATAACACTCAAAAATAAAATCAAAACATATTTTGATATCTCTGTTATTTACTACTCTGTATGATGTACAAAATAACAACGCCAAGGTATACTACCTTGGCGTTTGGCCAAGGCGCCCCTACCTCGCCCCGCCTGCATTCATTCAATGTTTCGGTTCTAACTACTATTTCCGCAAGTTTAGAGTCAATAAAAAAAATGTTGTATGGACAAACTTAAGTTTTAAAACCTATTAATTTTAAAAAGTCGTAGAACAAAATATGTGGTTGGGATTGTGGTGGATAAGCTACCTGCAAGAGGTGATCAGCTAATTTAAATTAACCCTGTATAACGAGTGTCCCAAAAAATTGTGTCAAGTCAATCCCCAGAGGTGATTCCTACCGGAATCATCCCTCCTGCCCTGTGTCCCGCGATTTTTGATAGCTTTCTAGTAACGTTTTTTTTTTTTTTTTTCATTTAATTTTTTCACAGTACGGTGTTTACTATAGTTAGAACTCACTCATAGTTTATTGCTTTCAAAATCTTTTCATTTCTAGTCAAAATAGGTAACGTAAATAAGTAAATTCTACAAACGATGGTTATTATTATATTATTATCGATCATATTTTCAGAAATGTTTTTACTCGTCATACAAAACGTAAGAAATTTAGGTATGTACTCTCACAAAAGCCAAGGAACTATATTCTGGATGTTGTTCCAGCCCGTGATATTTGCTAAATAACTGTATTTTGTGTCTTAATTATCAATAATAACCCACTCAGGTAAATAAAAATCAATTGACAGTAATTTCGGACAGGTTGGTAACTATAAATTACCGACCCTTTCTCCGAAAATTAACACCGGGTGTCCCAGATGTGGTGCCAGCAGTCCCTCTCGCGTCAATCGAACTTATTTGGTATAGTAATTCGATTACAAGTATTTCCGTTTTAGCAAAATAAACAAGTAATATAGAAACAGCTGCAAGCATTTCTTGCATAGGCATCGTGACCCTGATAATACAAAAACTGATTTTCTTCGAAAAAAAAAAATCGATCGATGAATCTTTTTTCGAATGCGAACTGCACGAGAATTGGCATATAATGGCAGTAGACAATTGCTTGAATTTGTCGGTGAAACAGTGAAACTCTGCGAGAATAGTTCGATTGACGAAAGAGAGCGAGAATCTTTGCCTAGATGATGACATGAGTACCTCAAAATTAATAGATTTACCAAAGTTCCAATTTTGAGATGTAGGTACTTAATTATTCAATGAGATCATGTTATGCAGTTGACAACTTACACTTTTTTTTCTTAGATACTTGGTATACCTATGATTTAGATTTTAATAAAACATGTCACTCAATAAGCATATTTTTCATAGTTTATTTTTGTTTTTATAGTGTTTTGTCACCATACAAACTTAATAATATAAATTGCACTTGTAAAAAGCAACTGTGACAGACGAGGAATTAATTCAATATAGAATATATTCTACAAGTGCAATTTATACATATTTTTCATCCCTAACTATCGCGAAGTGCACACCTACGTACGATGTATTTAATTAGTGTCCTTTTTCAATACACTCGGCATATAATAAACAATTTTACATAGAAGGATGTGGTGTAAACGGATGTCAAGATAAAAACATCCTAAGTTGGTCCGAGCGCGATATCGTTGCGCCGATAATATACTGCATCACAGAACGCCTTTATTCTGCACTTGTTTGCGTTTTGTCAATTGAAGATAATTAGTTACGCGTGTAATAATTAATAATGAGGCACTGTTTTAATGAGTATACGTGCATTAATGAGTTTAGGTTTAATGAGTATACGTGCAAACAGGTACAAAGTTATTTTTGTAACATTTGGTCCTTAGAAATTGTCTTGCCAACAAACTTGTTACTTTGAAGTATGCGCCTACTAACGATGCTGACTGTACTTAAAAACTTAAACTGCTACATTAAGACTTACATTTTATGACAATATGTCGACATTCCGTGTGAAATGCTCCTTTACTTCCTTTGCGAATGTTGTTTAATGCATAGCGAAATGGCAGTGCAACGGCTCGACGGGATTCGAACCCGGGAGCTCTTGGGTAGCAACCAGCGAGCTAATCGCTTACACCAAGGCAGTCTAAATTGTCTATATTGGTGTGCTTGAATAAATTAATAAATAACCAACTTTAATTTTATAAATTGCACTTGTAAAAAGCAACCGTGACTCTGTGACAGACGAGGAACCGAACCCCGTGTCTTACGCTATCCGGGCGTATGCCTAACTTTAATTTTAATATTTCCAGTGAAAGCCCGTGCGTGCGAGCCGGAGCAGGCGCAAAATGGTTGTAAGATCTACGGAACCTCGTGCACATGTGGCTTCGGGTGCAAGACTGAGTTCATTTACAAGACGCGGAGAGCTTGCCTGAACGCGCTGAGAGGTAATAAAAAGGTTTATGAAGGTGCCATTAGTGAAAAGGTTGGTGACATAGTAGGTGACCCCAGACATTTCCCCACCTTCATCCATGGTTGTGGCTCTCAAATCATCCGACCGATTAGAATAGTATACGGCCTTTATGACATGCCGTCATTCGGATATTATTTTGAAATTGGTCGGTTAATATCTTGGTACGGGTCGAAGCCCGGTTTTAAATGTTTAGAATAAGGAAGAAAGAAAATATTACGGGGTGAAGATAGCAGTTCTGGTCACCTACACTATAAAGAACAAAAACAGTAAACTTTAGCGCCCCGCGGTGCATAGGTACTTTGATAAAATAATGGGTGCATGCATAGCCTTCTGAATTTGTCTTCTTTTTTCTTCTGTGCGGCCAGTCTTGCATGCGGCCACATAGACCAAGCAATGAAAGCTTTAAAAATGAAAAATCAAATAGAGAGAATCGCTTGGAATACAATTGAAAGTCCCAGCCGGTAGCTCTTGAGCCGAGAGAAGGGAGAGGGTTTGATAGTTTTTTTTTCAGTTTTCGGAAACTATCGTCCTTTTTTTCGCGGAGGAGATGCTTTATGCATATCTTGGCAGGTTAATATTAAAGGGTTTACTCAGTCATGTTTTTAACCGACTTTAAATATCTAGGTTATGAATTCGACGCGTATTTGTTCGATTATATGACCGTTGAAATCGAATAATATTTGAGATCACTCTTGTGTGGATTTTATCTTGTCTTCATTTGAAAATCAATTATTAATCAACGAACGAACAAACGAGGAACGATGGGAACGAACAAACGAGGGCCCTTATGCTATCAGTGAAAAAGTCGGAATGCACTGGGCATTTTTCCTAGGCATAATAGTTGTTTGAAATTAGTCAAATACTACGGTAAGTGGTGCAATGCATCCGATTCTAAGCACAGAATATCTTAAGAAAATCCCGTAGGAAAACTTATGATTGTGTTTACGGAAATACGGATGAAATAAACATGAATACAGGAAACACCATACATTGCCTGCAAATATTGCTATAGTCAATCATTTTGGATTGTTATTACACTAGCCCCAGTACCGTGTGCATAAGCTTTTACACAAATATTTTCCCGCAAACAGGTAGGTAAGGCACGGGAAAAATCTAATAACGAATAACGATAATTCAATAACGTTACGCTTTGCAAAGACGTTCACATTGCGGAAACAGAATAACATCGATGGAAGTAAGATATTCGTACCTATTTTTTAAATACTCGCGTCAAGGTGGCGTGTGATATTTATTGATGTCCGAATTCCCAATGAAAATTTGTATAGTTCCACACATAAAGATACTGATTAAATTACCTCTAAAATTACTGAATTTTGTAAGTTCTAACGTCTTTAATTCGCGTGATCATTGTTTTTTAAATTAGATTTCGAACGAAATCGTGTATTTTTCGTGAATGTAGAAGCAAGTGCGCTTGAATATGGCGTGGGCACTCGCTTCTTCATAAAAAAATAGGGACCTCGATTTTTAAACAAGCATTATCTATCAGTGTAGTTGAAAAAAGGGACTAAGAGCATGGACTAATAAATACTAGTGTTAATATAAAAAGTGCCTTAGACCATTCTCCGAGATTGTTTTCGATGTAAGCAATCTATTCCACGGATCAGAAAATGGCCGCGCAAGGCCAATTCAGATAGCATCTTCATCTCAATCTTACATATTAAATTTTTAAAGCTAAAATAAATGTCTAAAAATCATTTTAAAAGGCGCAAAAGTCGTAAATCGTAGGCTTAAGGAAAGTTATCAAATTCTTCTTAAATCAGTTGATAAGAAAACAATCTTAAGTTAGGTAACAGTTTCTTCTGCTACTTTTTAAGCCAATTAAAATGTATAAAGTTGGTGGTAAACAAAAAGATTACTGTCTAATCTTTTATAGGCTCAAAAAAGGCACTTAATTTAATCCTACATAAAAAATATGTTCTCGATAAACCATGATCCAGGGAGCTTAACTTTTGAATGACTATCATTAATATTTCGTTGTTCTTTACGTTGAATGTTTCGAATTATTAACCTTAATATTTTCCATAGATAATCAGGTGAAAACCAAACGCGGCTACATATTATACGCTCGCTCGATACGCTCTTTGCCCACTAAACGGATCCATAAGGTTCCGCTTCACCGTTACATTATGGAGCGAAAGCTTGAGCGAGCGAGTGCGTATTTACACTCTCCGTGCATAACACGCGACGGTGTTGGTCGGCAACGGAACGGTCTAATGGCAACAGTGTCATAATTTTCAATACAATTATTTTTGCCTGATACGTTCCTATCACGGTCATGGCCTAAGTGTAGTAGGCAGAAACCTTAATACTATTATTGGCACCACGGTACTTAGGCTACGTTACTTAGGAACGTTATAATTTTATTCTTGTATTTTTTTAATTTCTTTTTTATTTTTAATTTAAATTTTAATGTT
Organism: Pyrausta aurata; assembly: GCA_963584085.1. NCBI lineage: Eukaryota > Metazoa > Arthropoda > Insecta > Lepidoptera > Crambidae > Pyrausta > Pyrausta aurata. The sequence continues at coordinate 3,401,580 of OY757251.1, forward strand.
TATTTCAATTTTATTTTTTAATTATAGTTTCAAGTTATTTTTTTTATTTTTGTGATTATTATTTTTTTTGTAATGATTGATTTTATTCTTTATTTTATTTGGTATTCTTAATGTATTTTTATTTTATTTTTTGTTAGGTTAAGTAAACGTGATATGGACATGATCCGAAATAAAAAAAATATATTATTATTTATTTATTTATTACTTTTCAATAATTTGTTATTACTTTCAGAGCGAAGTTCAAACGTGTGCTTCCGCATGCCGTGCTTGCAAGGGAACTGCATCCAGACGGTCCAGGATCCAGGCTTCACCTGCAAATGCGAAGGCACCGGCTTCTATGGCCAGCGGTGCGAAAAGGGTAGGTGGCAACCAGGTGGTCTACTAAGAAAAACGAAATCCGTCAATACGAATATAGAATTAAAATTAAAACTTCCGTGACATCATAAACGTTTGCCATAGTAGAAGGTACGATAGTAAAACGATTACGTTATTTTCTGTTTTTCTGTTGATCATTGTTCTTAATATTATTGTTTACGTCGGCCACTAAGTAAAAGCCTCCAGTCTCTAGTCCCCTAACGTAAGACCACAGAAAGCATTATCCCTCTCGAATCTTCCCAAACTAAACCTAATCTTTTATGATCGTTGAGTAGGTACTAACTTAATATTTTTCTCTATTTTCAGCGTGCCCACAGATCCCTATTCGTGGCATGGTGTACCCCCACGAATGCATCGTCATCTGAAGATCAAGATCTAACCTACTCTATTGCATGAAATGTAGATATGTCAAACAAAAATATCATGTTTAAAATACTCATGTTATCTACTTTCAAAGCAGTAACAATGCTTTTGTTATAACAATTTTAAAGGTAAATTAAATTATTTTATAAAGGCTTGAGCGGTTCGCTCTTTTCTATGTAGGTCCGTTGCGAACCAATGAAAATTCGTCCGAAGCAATCGTAACACTATTTACGTACTTGTGAAAATAAGTAGTTAATATTCCAGCGTCTTTTTATCGCATTCATATCAGGAGCTCTATTTTTGAATCACTTACTTCGAAATGGCGAGTGATTTTCGTTCGACAAAGAGTAATTTCCTTTGACTTTTAAGTTATCTTCGAACGAAAATCACTCGCTATCTTGAAGCGAGTGATTCAAAAATAGGGCCCTTGGAGCTCTATCTTTGAATCACTCGCTTCAAAATGGCGAGTGATTTTCGTTCGAATATAAGTCAACAAAAATAACTCGTTTTCGAACGAAAATCACTCGAAATATTGACACGAGATTCCTTACGGGCTCGGATGGACCTACTGTAAAACCGCTCTTAGGCCCAATTGCGTGATCGATAGTAATAGAAAAATGACGATACCAGCGGTTGAATATTTACGATTGCATGTGTTTTGAAGAACTCAATACCTTAACTTATGGTCATTAAAATAGTCATTCTGACAATTGTATAAGGGATTTTTTCTCAAAACACACACAATCGTAAAAATTCAACCGCTGTTAACGATACTTTACCATTACTTTATTTACTATCGATCACGCAATTGGGCCTAAGTGTTCCTACTCATAAAGCACAATGTTTACCTACAAAGTACGTAGGTTCAAATGTTTACCTACAAATTTTACTTAACTAAATTTTATGAAAAAGAAAAAAAAACTGTTGTTACGTTCCAGATTAACTTGAGGGTAGGTAGGTAAGGTAGTTACTAGATTAGGTTATATCACATTTCTTTACACAAAAGACTACTAGTTATAAAGAGCTTTACTTAATAAGCCCCGCTGGGATCTACTATCAAAGTAGAGTTGAAAGAAGTCAAAAGAATATGTATCTTGCTCAAACTTTCAATTGAATGGTCTTAACTAAACATGTCAAGAGAATCGGGACTTATTAGTTATTTCGTCGTTATTTCAGACAATACTGGTTATGAAAAAAAATCACACTGTGATAGAAACTACATACATGTCGTCTTATCCAAAGTTAATAGATCGTTATTGTACCTAAAATTTTACAAATAAACTTTTGAGTTTGAGTTTGAGTTTCTAAAGTGCGATCACGAAATTGTATTTATTTTAATAAAATGAATTTACAAATAACATCATCATCATTTTTTTCTTAATGCCAACTCTTTTATTATATTTGTAAGGTACATTTACATAAGAAGTAGGTATCTTATAATATTACAAATAGCTTTTGCCCGCAACTTCGCACGCGAAGACTACACATTTTCCCTTTCCCAACCGGAGCTCTATTTTTGAATCACTCGCTTCCAGATGGCGAGTGATTTTCGTTCCAAGATGAATAAAAAGTCAAGGAAAATAACTCCTCGTTTTAACGAAAATCACTAGTAGGTAATATTGACGCGAGTTGAATTTTGTAAAGTCCTTTCTTAATGGAAGCCTACATTGTATAAAGTAAGTATCTATGCAAAATTTTAAGTCTCTAGGTCCAGCGGCCAGGGGGTCAATTCCACTATCAAAATCGAACTTAACGTTAACTCAACCGGTGACGATAATCAACTAAACGTCACATTTCCAACCAATTCTACTAAAGCGGTTCGGTTGTGGTTTAGCTAGTACTATTATATATTCTGTGGTTTAGCTCAACTTTATCGTTCGACCGAAGATTAGCCGATTTATCACCCAGTCTGTCAATCAGTTTTCTTTAGAAGTATGACATTCTATGTTACTATCATTGTATGTAACAGAAAATTAAAAAATGGTGTTAGTTAATTTAATAAAAATAAACTAAGGAGCTCTCAAAAGTAAGATTAGCTCAGCTCGGTTAATGAAAGAATGAGACTAGAGAGAAGTTGGGTAATAACTTCAATTCAACGTTGTTATCAAGTATCAAGATTAGTAAACTCAACAAACGGCATTTTAATTAATGCTGTCACCAAAAAAAAGAGGTTCAGCTTCACTTATCTAGCAAAGCAAAAGTAGTTGATTAAAAAACGACGATAGGTACTGCCATCTATGTAACACTTGTAAAGTTAATGAATGACAATAATGACAGGCGTCAAATAAAATTTACTCATTCAATATTCACCATTCGCCAACTCCTTGTATGTTCATTCACATAAATAGAGATGTGAAAGTTCTAATCACACTGCTACCTACTTCTTTTAATTACCAATATTATAATAGGCGCCATGTTGTCTTTGAAGTTTGACCTAGAGCAGGGATGCATAGACCGCGGCCCGCGGGCCGCTTGCGGCCCGCCGGTCGAATACTGGTGGCCCGCCGACAGCAAAAATAATACTCTCGTACATTCGAAAAATATTGAATTCTATTCCAGAATAAAACCAAAAAAAATATGTTCGAAAAGTAATTTGAATCTCGCGCGCGCGCTCTTAAGTGCACGAATTCCCGATTGCTCGCGTAGGTAGATACACGAAGCTTCCAGAGTCGGTTTCGAGATTTCTCCAGACAGTTTTCGACTCTATACGCGCGGTATAAAAGCCACGCTAACCGCAGCGACCGATAGTTCGGTTTTAATTTGAGTGAAGTGTCAATAGTTCTAGTGTAGATTTTAACTCGACTAGCCGGTGTCATATATTTTGATCCACATTCAACGTAGATTTCCCGTCAAGTGCCGTGTATAATTGTGTTGTGAAATCGTAAGTAAAACTCTGTTATTAATAAGTGTTTCCCTACCTATTTAAATCAATCTACCTAAATAAAAAAGGATGGGTAATTTAAGTAGGTACTGTAATTGTTTTTAGGTGCTGTGTTAATCCTAGCCAGGATTAGAACGCAACATGGACAAGCCAGGACCTAGTAAAAAACGTAAGGTTAAAGATGAAAATCGGCAGTTTCAAGAAATTTGGACTGAGAAATACTTTTTTGTATGGTCGCATAATAAAGTCGTTTGTTTAATTTGCAAGAATTCTGTTGCGATTGCAAAGGAATATAATGTAAAAAGGCACTATGAAACGCAGCATCCTACTTTTACCAAGTTTACAGGCGAATTAAGAAAGCAAAAAATGTTGTCTTTAAAACGGGAGCTTATTGGTCAGCAAGCTATGTTTACAAAACCCATCCAAGATTCAGAAACAGCTACAGAAGTTAGTTATGAAATTTCTCGAATGATAGCAAAGCGCAGTCGCCCCTTCAATGATGGGGATTTTGTAAAAGAATGCATAGAAATTGCCGCTAAGAAAATGTGTCCAGAAGCAGCAAAAAAGTTTGAGAAAATTCAACTGAATCGTATGACTATCCAAAGACGTATTATGTCTTTGTCAGGTAATATTGCGGAACAATTAAATGAAAAAACTAAGATCATTGAATTTTTTTCATTAGCACTCGACGAATCCACTGATATTACTTCCACAGCTCAACTTCTCATATTCATACGAGGTGTTACTCAAGATTTTGAAGTCTTAGAAGAGTTGTTAGGAATGTGTTCATTGAAAGGTCAAACCAGAGGAGTTGATATACTCAATGTACTTTTGGATGAGTGTTCAAAAACTGATTTGGACTTATCAAAATTATCGGGAGTTGCCACTGACGGTGCTCCTTCGATGATTGGTGTCAATTCTGGGCTAGTTACTTTGCTGAAAAAGCATATGCAAGAAAAAAACATAAACGCTGAAGATCTCATGCAGTTTCACTGCATTATACACCAAGAAGCCCTCTGTTCTAAAAAAATTGAATTTCAAAATGTCATGAAAGTGGTAGTTTCGACTGTAAATTTCATAAAATCACGAGGACTCAATCACAGGCAATTCAAACAATTCCTTGATGACATCGAAAGCGAATATGGAGATTTACTGTATTATACAGAAGTAAGGTGGCTAAGTCGTGGATTGACCCTGGAACGATTTCTAAATTTAATAGAAGAAATTGGAATATTTCTGGCGGAAAAGCAAAAGGATGTCCCGGAACTTAAAAATCCTGATTGGTTGTGTGATTTGGCTTTTTTAGTTGACATTACAAATCATTTGAATGTCTTGAACACACGGCTTCAAGGCAAAAATCAACTGATATCCCAGCTCTACGCTCACGTATCATCCTTTCAATGCAAGCTGACACTTTTCAGATCGCAATTTAATTCTGGAAATTACAATCATTTTCCGAATTATAAGAAAATGGCTGAAAAATTCAACAAAACTGCGATTAATTTCAGTTATGTAGAAAAGCTAGATATTTTGATTCAATCTTTTCAAGAAAGATTTTCGGAGTTTAAAAAAGTGAAACCTCTGTTGGACATATTCAGCAATCCTTTCACGATTTCAGTTGAAAATGCGCCAGAGTCAATGCAGTTAGAAATTATCGACATTCAAAACGACCAAGATTTACACAACAAATTCAACGAAGGAGACTTGCTGAACTTTTACCGCTGCATTGATAAAAATACGTACAAAGAGTTGCGCATAAACGCTCTGAAATGTGCCAGCTTATTTGGTTCTACCTATATATGTGAACAAACCTTTTCAATACTAAATAATAATAAAACAAAAAATCGAAACCGCCTTGCAAATGAAAGTTTGGAAGCAGTTTTACGTGTTGCTACAAGTAAATTTGAGCCAAATATAAAAAAGATTGTAAGCACTATGCAGTGCCACGCTTCAAATTAATAAATTCTTTTTCAATTTTAATACATAATTATCAATTCTTTATTGTCTTTAATTACCTATACTTCTGGCGGCCCGCCATCAGTTCATAATTTGCCCGAGTGGCCCCTAGTCTTAATAAGTCTGTGCATCCCTGACCTAGAGCTTTCCTTCCAAAATCACATGCAGGATTTTGGAAGGAAAGCTCTAGGTCAAACTTTAAAATGCATTTGAAAAACATGATTGACTTATTATATTTTTAATAAGTCAATCATGTTTTTCAAATGCTTTTATTTTGATTACTTGAAGTGCTTACAATAATAAAATGTCTCATAAGTTGTGAGGTTTGAGGCACGTTACAAAAATTTAACTTGGCAAATCTTTAACATTCTTATTTATGTATAATGAAAAATGTTACTACAGTGTAGGTGAATACATAAGTGATAGACAACTTAAATAAAAAATACTTATTATTTTATTTAAAACACATTTTATTTATGTCAAAAATAACAAACATAATTAGCAACACGCGTCGTCACATTAACTATTAAAAATACCTCTATTTACTTCAGTTGTTAAATAGGTATGACTGTTACGCAATTTAATCAGTCAGGTATCAAACGAATGCCGAGAGTCGCACAACAATGGAATTTTTATTGTGTCTCGTTTACACATACTTGACGAGTTAATACTTATAAGTCAAAATATGTGATATGTGAGCAAATTAAATATGTGATATGTAGTGTTGTAAATAAATATAGTTTTATCTGTATTTTCATAATTTGTTATGTGGCTCTTTCAAACAATCTTAGTATTTCATTACTTGTAGGTTTTTTGCATTATTACTCGTACTATTGTAATAAGTTACTACTAAGTTTATATTGCATACCCTAACAGGGTAATGAACGTACGTACGGACGACAGCACGTCAAGCTAAACACTGCGGTACCTTATGCTGTTGGAATAAGGGCTATTTTTCAACAAAAATGTATACTTCTTTACGTGATCTTTGTAGCATGCACACAAGCGACAATACCGAAGTAATTTTTATTTACGAATCAGACAAACACATACTTTTCTTAACTTTTTCATAAGACAATGTGTTAATTATTCACCCTAAACATCATATTATAAACATGTACATACACATGAATCCGCACGCACTGATCGTGCGTTCGTTCTTGCGACCGTGCTAGATTTCGGTGATTACGTATTCACATCACTAGATTGTTGTGTCACTACATCACTACATTCATTACCGTGCCCGTAGTGAACTCATTCCAATTCATTCAGTCAATCTTCTTTCAGTGAACAAATCAAATCAGCGTGAGTCAGCTGGCTGTTGTGTGAGTGAGTAGCGAGCGAGTGATAATACGAGTACCCTAAGCGCTTCGAAGCGCCTACATCAATGTCAACGCATCCCATTGTCAGCCAGGCTGCAAGCATCAGGCCTTCACTGAGCAAGTAATCACTAGGCCTTATTTCATTTGCACTGGTTGATTAATTATGCTGAGCATGTTTTGACGTAAGTTGGCCGTCAAAAAACACAATCTTGTACATCAAAACTACAATAAACAACAACAACAGAATCTTGTATTGTATTGAGTGAGTTTGACAAGATTTACACTTCAGTCACAAAAAATATAATAATACTACGTACGTATAGGTGTTGTGATTGTGACGGCAGAAAAAGCGCTGAGATTAATGTACACGCACGCACTTAGCGCTTAATGATCCGTCATTTTGTTGCTGCGTGCTTAGATAACTGCTTTCTGCTAAATAAATACACAATTAATCATAGACTTATATGTATTTTATATGTAACATAGAGGTCGTTGCAATTAATCATTCTTCTTGATATTCTTCAGTCAGTCAGCTCGTTGGTTTCGTTCATTCATTGAGTGAAAGTATTTGTCTTCTGTCTGCTGTCAACTGTCAATGTTGAAGCTTTTGCCTGGACTGGAGGTGACTGACCACAGATTAGTAAGAGTATGTGTGTGTGACTGACTGTGACTTGGAGTTTTTGTTTTGGTTGGCGAAAATAAGTTGATTTGGTTGATTCAAGTGAAATTGCATCGGATGCAGGCAACTGTTTGCCGGTATTTTTTGTCTCATCCCTGGCTGATATATCTATCTCCGAAACTGACTAATTGCGATCAATACAGGTGACAAAAAACGGGTAAACATTGACACCTGCGTACTCAGCATTACTTTTCCTGGGCCTGGGTGTTGTTGACGCAAACAATTGACGACACCGAGAATTGAACGGGTATGTACTAAACAAATGAACAATGCTTTGTTTATTTTAATTTAATTTACTGTCAATTTTCGTTATCGTTAATTGAACCCTAAACTTTATCTCATCTCATGTCTGAAACTGAAACAAATGTCGTTCGCCTTTTGTTTTGTTTTACACATTGACGCATTATTTTGCTATTCAAAAGACAGCAGATTTTGCTATTCAGTTTTATACAGGATGTGGCCTGTAATAGGAGCAAAAATGTAAAATATAGACCTTAGGTAACTTGTAATCAATTGTAAATACTTGTAATTTCGTTTAATGAAATATAAATTTATTGTTATTTTCTAACAAAATAAATCGAGCCAGCAATGTATTGCAAACTAATGTGTCTAGTCATACAACTTGACATTGCCATGTACTACAACAAGTTAGTGATTTTGATATACCTACATTGATTAGGGGTTATAGCATTGGATTACTATATCTATGAGTTTAAGCATTTTAGATCACTATAACCAGGTCAAGGTAATTAGGAATACTTTGTAGAATCATTGCTTAAAATTTTTGCTCCTATTACAGGCCACACTCTGTATGTAAAAGGAAATGGCCATAAAAACTCAGAGTCAACCAGAATTTCTTGTATACGGTTTGATTACGCAAAACGCCCAATAAAAATGCTTAAATTTTCTCCATAACTTGTGGGGTATTTTAATTATGACCTACTAAGAGGTCCCGCTCCTTGGGCCACAGGTATTGAATTTAATCTATACCTATAATTCACATTGTGATGTTTTTATAGCATATGCCATTCCTTAGTAAATGAATTATCTTAACACAAAAATAATTTTCAAATTGCACCAGTTCACATAGTAATATAAGTTATGCATCAAATGTAATACTGTCTGTGTTCCTGTAATAAATAAATAAAAAGTCTTCATCATCATCATCATGATTGGGCCTTCATCATCTTGACATATAATTCATACAGCACCTACGCGAAAGGAGCACCGTCGCTGGCTAAATAATCCGATCCTCGAATGACACTTTCGTCCGCACTTTAATAATAAGTAGTTCATGAGATTATATCAACTAAAATAGCAAACTCTTCTTCAGCTTTAAAGCAATCCTGCAGTAATGATTGTTCATCATCATCATGTCAAATGGATATCCATTAGAATGTGTAAAATAATGATGAAAATGATGGGACTGTGCATTCATACATTGTACTTTGTTTTGATTAAAACTAGAGATGCGCCGAGTAGCACTTTTGCCGAGTACCGAGTACCGAGTATTACTCGGTTCATTTTTTTTCCAACCGAGTACTCGGCCGAGTAACTCGGTTCAATCAAATTTCTGTTTCTGGTGTGTAAACAAGTACAAACCAGGTTCGCGCAGAATAAGCTTTTATCAAGCCACTAGAGCGCGATGATCCTAAAAGCCCCATAACTTTTTTTTATATTACAAAATCCACAACATGATGATAACATAAAATAAGACCAATGACGGATTTATATTTTATTTACTAAATTTAAATAAGGTCGCTATTTCAAAGAAAATTTGCTAGCAAAAGACTACAGTCCTTTCGAGTGGTGGGCAGGGCCCCGAACAAGGTATTCAGAACTGGCACGCTTAGCAAGAGTGATTCTATGAGCACCTGCAAGCACCATTCACAGCGACTGATTATTTTCGGAGGCTGGTAAAGTCTACGAAGAAAACAGGAATTGTCTGTTACTAGAACGTGCCACCACAACACAATCTAACTTTATAAAATTTCATATATTATTTATTAACGTTTTCCTCATTTTGTCTCTACTCATTCATTATCATAATTGAGGTTGTGACAGATTTCCCCAGTCGTTTAGATGATATCTACCTAAACATATTGCTTTATTTAAACCGAGTATACTCGGCATTAAAACCGAGTTACTCGGCCGAGTACCGAGTACAAAAAACCTGCCGAGTACGCCGAGTACCGAGTATTAACCGAGTACTCGGCCCATCTCTAATTAAAACACAAAAAAAAAAAAAAATTTTCAAAAAAGCATTTGAAACGTCAGGCATTTAATTACTATAAAATGTGTGCTAAATAAATCTATTAAAGGATTTTTATCAAATACACAATAGTCTTTACAATAAGTAATACATTTTTTATTACTCATAACAAGCCTAATGAAACCACCAGTTTGTGTTGACGCTGAGTTTTTTAAATTAAAATTGAAAAAAATAAATTTATTTAATCAATATCTTACATACTTATTACAAAAACAACTTTCTGCCAAACTGTGAGACAGTTTGTCGGCAGCTGGGACAGTTTGTGAATGTCTCCTTTTAAATATTTAGCGTCTCCTTTTTCATAACTTCAAATTTCCTAGAAAATGGAGTGGACCAGATATCACAAGTTCCTGGCGCTGATGTTGGTAGTGACCGGTTCTATCAATACACTCTGCACAAAATGGGCCGACCAAGTTGTTGTGAAGGGCTCTGATGGTAATGAACGGGCCTTTGATCACCCTTTCTTGCAGGTAATAAATTACAGTTACTGATTTTTCAAATTGTTTTCTCATGGTCTTACAAATTTTTCAAATGATTCTTGATTTATTTATTTATCTTCAACAGGCTTGCGCTATGTTCTTCGGTGAGATGCTCTGTTTGTTAGCGTTCAAAGTGATATGGCGCGTGAAAAGAAACTCCGGTGGCCACTCACTCACTGAAGGCAACCAGAATTTCAACCCGTTCATACTTATGCCGGCTGCTATGTTTGATTTGGTAAGTTATTTGTTTAACAATGGATAAGAAATAAATCAAGCACATTTAAGTAATCTTAGAGGTCAGGTTCCACTACACCATGTAGTGGATCCTGACCTTATCTGACACGAAAAGCAACACCTTACTTTGCCCACTGAAAGTATCTACGTGTTTAGTAGGCAGTAAACCTTATAGGAGAAAAAATATAGGAAAAAAAAACCGGTTAAGTGCGTGTCGGACCCGCGCACTGAGGGTTCCGTGCCACCCCTAACTGAATTCAGGGTCCACTTTCTTTCACTTAACGAAAACATCACAATATATTGCGACAGCAAAAATAACTTTGTTTTTCATAGTGTTTGTATGAAAGACAAAGTTATATTTGCGGTTGATAAAAATGTGCAATATCTCAAAAACTACTGGTTCAATCTCCTTCAAACCAATTTTCGTTGCAAGTTTTTGTTGAGATCTACATCATATATTTTTTTTCAAAATTTTCACTTTCTTAGTTCAAAAGTTAGATGGGGGGGGACGCCCATTTTACCACTTTGGAAGCGTCTATATCTCAAACGTTAGACTTTTAGAAAAAATGGTTTTAAGAACCTCAACATCATTTTAAAAGACCTATCCATAGACACCCCACACGCATAGGTTTGAGTAAAAAAAATTTTTTAGGTTTTAGTTTTATGTATGGGAGCCTCCCCTTAAATATTATTTTTTCTTACTTTTTGTATCTGAATCGGAAAGCGGTGAACAAAATACACCTACCTACCAAGTTTCATCTATGTGATGCTTATAGTTTCAGAATAAAGTGGCTGTGACATACGGACGGACAGACAGACAGACAGACTTGACGAAACTATAAGGGTTCCGTTTTTTGCCATTCGGCTACGGAACCCTAAAAATACAATACATACAATGAAGTTCTACTCGTACTTGTACTTACCTACTCAGATTCTAAACATCAATTTATAGTCAAGCTAAAAAAATGTGTATGAGCTTAAAAAATATTTCCATTTTAAAATCAAAATATTGTATGGAATTTGTTATATTTGTTTTTATTAAACCTATCTAATCCAATAATTGTCCCCTGATCATATGATAATGATAAAATCTGTTTATAAATTGGTGGACTTGGTGGTATTATAATGTTATCGTTAAGGTTATTTTACAATAAAACACATCATGAGAGCTATAAGCTTTGCAAAAACTGTATTGTGTATGGGTAGACCCATGTTAATTAAACGATTAATGTAATATGAAAGATACAGAAAGCATGTTAATCGAGAAAATGTGGACAGTGTGCTAATGTGCCGTTGCGCTTTGCTTGGCTCGGATTTGGCGGGGCCCACTCTCGGTGCCTCAGATTACGTGACCTGTGTTATGATAACAGAGTAAAGCCGATCCGCTTAGTAACCGCTCATAGGCTATGCTGCAAACGCGCTACACCTGCGTAAAAGACGCTCTCTATACGCTAGCTAACAACCTACGTGACTGTCTAACCTCATACGCTATTATGAAACCAGTGATGTCAATGCATTGACCGAGGAACGCAATCAGAACACTACACGTGCAAGGAAATAATGTTTCTATCACAAATTGTGATTAAAGAAAGCATACATTCTTTATCCTCTCGATAGCCAATGTTTTGATAACCTCTCGTTTCTGTTTTTATTGGAACGCACATTCAATTTATAGGAATGTTTCCATGATATGTGTTATCTGTTAACTTGTATTATTGTATATGTAGAGGGACTTGTGTTGATAATAAGTCGCTACAGGAAATTAAAGAAGACTGACCAATATCAAACTAACAAATAGACCTAATGCGATGAGGTTCGATGGACCACGATCGATACCCACATTACTTTAGTATCATAATTATTCACAACTGCAGACTGAACGTTTATCAAATTGAACTTGTATTGATTCGTACATATCGAATGAATACACATCTCGTAGCGATGAGATACTTATTGAAAATAGTCACTCACAATTAGTATGATTTATAAACTGTTTACGATATTTATTGCCCTTCTTTATAAATAAAGATATCCCTCCTTGTCGATAATATCTGTTCAAATTGTTCTTTGTTTGTGTTAAGTTTCAGTCGCCATGTGAACAAAAATACTTATGTGCGTTCTCTGACACTGACAGCACCAATAGTCCAATCAATGAAGCTTTTGTCACCCGAATAATTCTCCCGTCGTTGAAACTTGGCACATAGTGAAAATAAGTAATACAGATTATAGATATACAATAATCCAATGATTTTTTTTACGAGAAGTTAGGTATTTATACCTAAACATGGAAATTGTTTATAACTCTCTGTGAAAAAATTCTCAGTCTGAAATTGTTTGTGTATACGTATGTATGTATAAGTTAGAATAGGTAAGAATAAGAATCCAATATTTTTTCGATTTCCGAGATACTCAAAATTAAACTTTTTGCATTTTGCTCTATAACTTCTACCGAAAAAATTCTCTGCTCATTTTTGTTTTTTAATATGGTTTTATTTACGTATATAAGTAGCTTTAATAAGTTATCCAAAACATTTTCCGTTACAATATTACAATTCTTATTATTACTTAATTATGGCTCGTGAATAATTGCTCAGGCAAATTAAATGCGTTTCTTAGTTAGGGGTCGCTCTATTGCAGTAGATTTTTCAATAATCCAATTAAAATTCCACTAAATACCAAGTTTTTAAAATTTCAATAACGCGTAATAGTGAATATTAATTACCGCCACTTAGAACCGACCGGGCGCGCGGCAGTGCAGTGGTGCGTGTGCTCATATCTAAAACGTTCTGCAGTCAGTCTATCTGTATAAAAAAATGATGCAAGTGTTTGTAGGTAATGGCTGTCACCCGCGATAGCCCAGCAGCTAACTTAGGTGGTCTTGGAACTTGGACACACGGGTTCTAATCCCAGTGCATCACATCACATCGTATGTTATTTATTTGAATGTATGTTCTTATGAGTTCTTTTAACTTTTTTTAAACAAATTATTGTTTTTGCAGTGATTATTTGCCAGTCGAATTCAGTCCTTATATGTTAGGACGTAAGGCTTATTTTGGCGGACGACTGACAGCGGAGTCTGGAACGCGACGTGTGTTTATTGCGAGTTCTGTCGGGCGAAAGTAGTTCTTATTTCTATAGGCGGAAGGCTTGTAGTCGGCTGTGATGGATGATTGAGGATTCTCCCGAATGCCGTCTATTGTATTTCGGCGCCCGCGCACTCCATAGCTATCGTATAACTATATTATACTATTATTCAATTATTGTGACGGTATTTAGCGCGCGGTCCTTAAAAGTCATTCTGTACAAAGAAAGTCATTTCAGTTTTCGTTCATCTCAGTTACCTACTTGACCAATCAGAGGACAACGACTCAACGCAATATAATAATTACGAGAAGACTTTGTGTGAAGAGTTTAACGAGAAATGAAATAAAAAGATAGACCAAGAAATAAGTAAACGACGATGGAAAAGCAAAAGGCTTAAACGACACTTTGATAGATATTGGTCTTAACTTAGTTGTATTCAGCAAGATTTTCTGTTTCAAAACTGTCTTTCGTTTGAGCTGGGTTTGGTGTAAATCAGGATTGTTGTAAAATATGATCATAGAATTTATCGGAGCATATTGAATGAATGAATGACTTTCTTTATATCGGACAATAACATCCATAATAATAAATAAACAATTAAAATTACAAATAATGAATAACAATTAAAAATTACATTTGATAAAATAAAATTAAAGCACATTTTTTTTCTATTAATATCTAGGTAGAACATACATTAACGATCTGATTAATGAAAAATATGACTGCCCCATTACCTATAGATTCAATGAAAATCAAAATACTGTTGGTTCCTCCCCCGCAATCTGCATAAGCAAGAAGCCTTTGTACTTTAGGCGTTGCAGAAACAGCATTCTAAAGGCTTTATTGAATGTCACTTTAAGTTCCTTTAGCGCCTTTTGCGTATAGCTGACCCAGAGGAAGCCCGAGTAGAACAACTGGCAGTGTTTGAGGTTAAGACCTCCGTATGTGTTTTTGACATTAAGAATAGATTTGAAATTCTTTTAGAGAGGAAGAAATGACAGAAAAACATTCATGGTCAGATTGATTCCCGATTTCCGATTAGTTATCTGTTTACATTGTTTCTTAATAAAGTGAATATTTAATCAGTACCTACCCATTTTTAATTCCAAATTATTTAAACTGCAAGTAAGAACAGGCAGTATGCTTTAAGGAGAGTTAACTTAACTTCATTACTACATCGAGCAAACCTCCGGGCCAGCATATTACTCCGGAATGCTAAGGCGTATTTAAAAAAAAATAGAATAAGTGACACCAAAAGTCTACAAATTAATAAGAAATATTGTTGGTTTTCTAATTTTCTTGTTGTATTTATAATCAAATTTATTTCATATCTGGTTCAAGTGATTAAACTAGACTGGTTGAACCCGCAATCAATTAAAAACGAATAAATCATTGTTTATGTTTGTTAAGTTTACAGTTCTCATATTATTTACTTTGTTACTTAAACACCTCACAAAATATTAAAGTAAACAAATTATACGTAACGCAATGAACTGATTTTTGCGTTTTTTGTCTATAATCTGGCAACGCCAGTGTTGGGTGGGGCATAATTGTTGCACCCGCGACAGCAGTTTGAATTTTCCTCTTGGCTATTGAAATTATGTTTTAAAATCCTTGTTTACTAATATAATATAGAAAATATGTAAAATGTAGTCTCATACATTTATTTCATTAAATAAGTTTTTTAGCTTTAATTATCGCTAATAATGACCATAACTCAAAGTCTGAATCGAAAGATCCATTAGTACAATTTTATGGGATATCGATATCTGAATAGTTAATATATTTTTCAGCTCAGGGTGATTCCATTTTCGCGGGTGCACCATTTAGAGGCATGTTTTAATTTCGTGTAGTGAAATAAAAAACTTATTCATTGAAATTAGTCTATGAAAGACTACATTTTATATGTTCTCTATATATTAGTTACATTCTGCTACGGCAACAAGAAGTACAAGAAATTTAAAATATAATTTCAATAGCCAAGAGAAAAGTTTAAACTGCTATCGCGGGTGCAAACAAACAAATATGACCGAACCTTTGCCCGATTATAGACAAAAAACGCAAAATTTATTCATTGTGTTACGTTTAACACGTTCGCTGCAATATAAGGCTTAAAAACCCGATGCATGTATTCCCACTCTGTGCGGAAGCAAGAAACAGTAAACTTCCCCTGGTGCGGCGGCTGTGTAAGGAGCATTTCTGTATGTTCAAAAGAGACAAGTATAAGTTTGAGTTTATTAACTTAAAAGCTACTCAAAAGAGCAATAAAATTGTGCTAAGGCCTTTCGGCCTGATACCGCACTAAATGATTTTTTTTTCGATTCCTTGCGGGTAACGGGACGAAAGGCCCGTCATAGAATACAAGGTCATTTCACCCCTTCCCGCACTGTTATAGGTAATTGAATTGTTTACTTCACTTTATTATAGCGGGAACGGAGGTAAACACGATACTGCATTATTCGAGTGTTTGTTTACGTTTTTACATGGTTTAACGAAGTTTAATTGTTTAATATTTCTCGGCCAAGATGTATGATATAGAATTATGTTAAAAGTGAATGTTCTGATACAGACAAATCAAAGTGGAGAAGAACTACTTTCGCCCGACAGAAATCGCAATAAACACACGCCGCGTTACAGACTCCGCTGTCAGTCGTCCGCCAAAATAAGCCTTACGTCCTAACATATAAGGACTGAATTCGACTGGCAAATAATCACTGCAAAAACACAATATTTTGTTAAAAAAAAAGTTAAAAGAACTCATACGAACATACATTCAAATAAAATAACATACGATGTGATGCACTGGGATTAGAACCCGTGTGTCCAAGTTCCAAGACCACCTAAGTTAGCTGCTGGGCTATCGCGGGCGACAACCATTACCTACAAACACTTGCATCATTTTTTTATACAGATAGACTGACTGCAGAACGTTTTAGATATGAGCACACGCACCACTGCACTGCCGCGCGCCCGGTCGGTTCTAAGTGGCGGTATTATTCACTATTACGCGTTATTGAAATTTTAAAAACTTGGTATTTAGTGGAATTTTAATTGGATTATTGAAAAATCTACTGCAATAGAGCGACCCCTAACTAAGAAACGCATTTAATTTGCCTGAGCAATTATTCACGAGCCATAATTAAGTAATAATAAGAATTGTAATATTGTAACGGAAAATGTTTTGGATAACTTATAAAAGCTACTTATATACGTTAATAAAACCATATTAAAAAACAAAAATGAGCAGAGAATTTTTTCGGTAGAAGTTATAGAGCAAAATGCAAAAAGTTTAATTTTGAGTATCTCGGAAATCGAAAAAATATTGGATTCTTATTCTTACCTATTCTAACTTATACATACATACGTATACACAAACAATTTCAGACTGAGAATTTTTTCACAGAGAGTTATAAACAATTTCCATGTTTAGGTATAAATACCTAACTTCTCGTAAAAAAAATCATTGGATTATTGTATATCTATAATCTGTATTACTTATTTTCACTATGTGCCAAGTTTCAACGACGGGAGAATTATTCGGATGTCTCCATACAACGAATCTCCTCGTTGATTGGACTACAAACCAGAATAAAGTTTTAACAAGCCCAAAAAGTCATGCGAACAAATATTTGTATTGTATGTTATTTTACTATCCTTTTTGTATTTATTCGGTCAATATTGAAATAGTCTGGGTCCAAATTCAAAATAATATGATTTGAAATAACCTTCTTCTAATGGTACGCGCGACTGCTTTTAAAACTTTAATAGGGCTCACAACAACCATTTTATTTTATAAAATTTTAGGTATAAAATCTTATCATATGGCAGTTGCATATAAAATTCTCGTGTCACAATGTTCGTTCCCGTAATCTTCCAAAACGGCTTGACCGATTCTCATGAAATTTTGTGAGCATATTGAGTAGGTCTGAGAATCGACCAACATCTATTTTTCATACCCCTTAACGGGCTGGGGTGGGTCGGGCCCGGGGCAAAACATTTTTCTCTGGGACCGCTTAACTTTTAGAATTACGAGTACGAGTTGGGACGTGACTGCTAGTATTTTAATATTATCGATTGTTTTGACCAAGGCCACAACCATCAATGGTCTATTGTTATCAATTTCCAGTGATAATGATGTATTTTGCCCGCAGATCGGTACATCGATAATGTACATCGGGCTGACTCTGACGTACGCCAGCAGTTTCCAAATGTTCAGGGGTTCCATCATCGTGTTTGTGGCGGTGCTGTCGATGACGTTCCTTGATAGGATCATCCTCAAGCGAGAGTGGGCGGGTATATGTAAGTATCAACCGTATGTTTATCTGTAGGTAAACCCCTAAACTGAGACCATTCTGGCGTCTCTTTTGTTGTCTTTCCCTACCAATTTATAAAGTTTTTATCCTTTTATCCATAAGATTGATATTGAGTACATTAATTGGGAGGGAGGGTGACTAAAGTTAAAGGTCAGAGATGTCTCAGTTTTGAGGTTGTTCTTATAATTGCTTGTGCAAGCGAAGGATTTTTGTCCCTTGAGATAGACTATGGAACTGTGTGGAGTGACGCACACAAGGGACTTCTACGGCCTAATTTACTATAGGATTTTTGTCAAAGGCAGACTTTCGGCGGATAAAAGTCCCTCGTCTGCACAGGCTTATAATGTTACCGTTTTGTGTCTACGTTAGAGTTAAATGTCTATCTATCGCAAAGAACGAACATGTTTATTCTGGATGAGCTCACTCCATCGTCGTCTCTAGCTGCCATACATGTTTTGAGTCAAGCAACAAGCCACACGCCTATCCCGTTTGAATTGACATATCCATGAAGACTTGAAGAGGATTTGATGCTCGATATTATGCGATCCGTGAGCGTATTTGAGGTGTAAAGTTTGTAGTAGTAATTGTAGCCGAAATTAGAAAATAAATTGTTTCTTTGACTTAGATAACATTTTTAATTAGTGAGAGATAGCCAACGCGAACGTAACGTCATGCGTTCGTCATAAATACGCTATAAAACCTAATCTGCAGATCTGCCTTATCTAATGAACACATAATGAATCTGCAGTTAGGTTCTCGTGATTTAACTCGTCAAGTATGTGTAAACGAGACACAATAAAAATTCCATTGTTATGCGACTCTCGGCATTCGTTTGATACCTGACTGATTAATACGGGCTCAGTTTATAACTTAACCTGGATTGGCTATTTGATTGACATGGTAAACATCAATCAATCAATCAATCGATCATTATATTTATTGCAAGCAAGTTATAGGTTAAATAAAACATAACCCTCTATTTAGACATGTCTCATCTGAACTCTGAAGGCGAAAGTCATCAACCTGTGTGTTACCAGTTATCACATACGAATTTAAAACATGGTCTCTAACTATAGCTAGGCCTTAAAAAGAAGCTCAAAATAACACAACGAGCGATGGAGAGGCCTATGCTTTTGCTCGGTATTTCTCTAATAGATCGAATCAGAAATGAGATGATACGTAGAAGAACTAAGAATGGACATAGCCTTGAGAATCAGTAAGCTCAAGTGGCAATAGGCATGGCCATAGCTCGAAGAACTGAGGGCCGCTGGGACCGAAAAGTTATAGATTGGAGACCCTTTGACCAAAGACGCAGCGTAGGACGTCCACCGACAAGATGGACAAACGACCTTGGAAAGATCGCAGGATGGCCTGGATGCAGACCGCTTTTGATAGGTCGATTTGGAAAACTGTAGGTGAACTCCATGTTCAGCAGTGGACGACCTTTGGCTGATAATGATGATGATGATGATGTAGACATAGTCACAGATACCTTTTAAAATTGTTTAGCTTGGTAATGGTATGAGTAATAAATAAACAATGTTCCATATATTTTACAATATTAATATTATCTATTGTGCTGTTTCCGTGGTGTATTTGTGTGTAGATGTTTATGTATTTACTGGCAACGCGAATACTATTGTAATGGTGTTACTGGGTACTGTTGTTGGGTTGCTATGAGCGAATACAAAGCTAACTTTTTCATTGTATTTTATTTTGAATAACATTTGAGTGTTAGTATTATAAGTATGTACACCTTCGCCCCTCCTTCCCCATACTAGTCTGAAAACCATCAATCGTTTTTAAAAGGTAGATGAAATACTACTATCCAATGGTATAACGTGATTAACTCAACAATTCTTCAACTTCTATCGAATCTCATTGTAGCCTATTTTCATGCACCCTAAAATAAATTATTTTTATATTTTCACCTAATTCGTGGACATTCAGCCCGCATTCATATCGTTGACTCACACGGTCCGAACCACAGAGTTCAAATTCCGCGGGTCCGTATGTTTATACACGGCTACTCGGAACAGCGGCCAAAACATCACACGCCAGAACAAAACATTGTATCATAACAAGCGCCGTGCCGACGGAAATTGAGATGAAATCGAGACAATAGCCTCAAAATGTACATGCTGTTATAGTTATGAATAATCGAATACCTATGCCAATTTGGAAATTGAGATTCTATATTGGTTCATCCGTATTATTAGGTATCACAATTAGACTCCAGTGATTCTTATGAAATTGATAGCCAATACATTTAATACTGAGGAACATTATGTTTCTGTGCTGTCTAAATGTAGATAAGACACATTATTTATATCGTGGTAAAACAGTTCTCGCAAATTGATTTTATGAAGAGCTAAATGTTTATTTGTTTCACTATATTTGCCAAGCTTATTTAATACATAAGTATACAGCGAGTAGCAAGTACTAGGAGCAAATATTTTAATCAATGATTATACATAGTATACGGAGTTATCTTGACCTGGTCATAGTGCTCATAAATGCTTTAACTCAGTCATGTATTCATCCAAAGTTATTAATCTCTAATCAATGAATATCAAAATCGTTAACTTGTAGTAAATGACAAAGTCAAGTTCTAAGACTGGACACATTTGTTTGCAATACATTGATGGTTCGATTAGTTTTGTTAAAAAATAACAATAAATTATTTTCTTATTATACTAAATTAAAACATTTAGAACCAATTACTGGTTACTTAAAAAGCTATATTATACATTTTGCTCCTATTACATGCCACACCCCGTATTAGGTATGCGATAGTTGAGTCATCAACAGAAACCAGCATGACTATCTTATGCACACCTCCAGACTTTTGTATGTTATTATTTTAATCATTGTGTGCTTATTGTAATGTGAATCAGAGAATCAATTTTAGGGCAATCACCCAGTTTGATGGTGAAGCATTGCCATTCGACCCAGCTGTGTTATTTGACACTCGTTACAATTAATATTTGCGACAATATACCGAAAATAACACCTACTTTCTGATTAATGTCGTTCTGTTGTTCACATCTCTGTTTAATTCTCAACCTAAACCCTCACGATGTGTTTTTATAAAAAAATTACATTCTTTTGTTTACGCAACCGCCGGCGGCCTATCGACCTCATATATCTTGGACAGTTACTCTAAAATCATGATTGTAATATTGATAACATTTGATCGCGACCTCCATGGTTTCACCATAATCAAACGTATTTGAAATCAATAGGAAATCAATAGTAAGAAGATCTATGGCGAAGATATGCTATAGTGTCAACAGATGTCAATGTCTTTTTATACTCGTACATAATATCCCGCGCAGTCGGTTAGTCGTTGGAGTCGTTGTGACTGGCCACCGTAGTCTAACGGCCACTCCCTATATCCATTCTATCTGTGGTTTTGCCCTACTAGAGATAGAAATAGTTATCTAACTTTAGATTTTTTGTCCCTATTAAACTTCTGGCAGTAGGAAATCCTATCTTCGGTAGAGGAAATGCTATCTTCAGTCGAGGATAGCTACCTTTGACTATAGTTTGCATATAGGGAACGGCCGTAAATCGGCTAGGGGGACTATTGTTTTCGACCCTCCTTGACTTCGTCTGCGTTTTGTTATTACTCCTATTGTAGGTCCTCGATAAATAAGCTATTTAACACAATATATTTCAATTCAGACGAGATTAGCGCTTTCGAAAATCGATCAAGCTCTTTATAAAATTAGTATAAATACATACTTAATCGATACCGGTGTCAATTACCCGAGAAGATAGGCCCGTTTCCTTTAGTAACTTTTAACTTCGATCCTTTATCTATGTAGGACGCGTTCAAGAATTATAAATGTAGTGTGCACGTAGCATGATTGTAATTGTAGAATGGTGACAGACATGTCCTGCGCTGCGATAAATTCCTGGTTGTTGATCATGCAAAAGCGTAGTTTGGTTATATTATATTTATTTTAATAATGCTGTCTTAGATTACTCTTATCGGCAAGTGACGAATGTTTTCATGTTGTTCTTCCATTGATTGTTTTCTTTGAGTATCTGTCCGTAGCAAATTGTAACCAGCGCTCGCCCAAACGTAACCTCTTTGATCCTAACCCTGTTTCTTTCTGTATGGTGAGATTGCACTAAGAAATAACTCATATTGCTGTAGCGATAATGTTTCCAAAAGAAAAATACCGTGTATTTATTGATTAAGAAGCATACCCCATACAATTGGTATTTTCGTGTATTTATTGATTAAGAAGAATGTTTTAGTCAAGCTTAAAAAAATACAAAGATTTTTTAAGATTTAATAAAGATTTAGCTACGTAAGTTAAAAGGATATTCAATGGAGCAGAAAATCCGAATATTGAAATTATTGTCTACGCGAAATGTTAAAAATCTTGCTTCAGACTTCCAGCACTGGCGTACCTTATATTATATTCTGTGCCTAAAGTCTGTTTTTCTTTGCTAGTCGAATGTTGTAAACAATCTCTATAATCCTTTTTAATAAGTCAGGTATCAAACGACAGCCGGGCGCCGCATAACAATGGAATTTTTATTGTGTCTCGTTTACACATACTTGAAGAGTTAACGAAATGATTCATTTAAAAATAATACATACAAAATTCACAAGCTACATAGACAATTCATTGTTTAACACTGAGATCTTGTTAAATCTAATAGTTTTTTTTTATTCACTGATATTATTTTAAGGCTTAGATATTCCATTTTTACGATGTTTCGATTGAGTTTAAACATGGAAACACTAATTATTTAAATCTCGAATCTATATATGTTATAGAAGAAGATTACTAGAAAGCTGGATTGTGGTTGGAAACACGATTGTAATTACTTTGCTCGATAATAATTGCCTCAGAAGTGGGCCCCTTTTTTTTCGTATTTTCTATGTAGTTTTCAAATTATTGGACTTATATTTATGAAAATCACATATTTTAGTAGGTAATTCCATTCTACACATATACATGTTAAAATGATTTCAAAATGTTTGTTATTTAGATCAGAATAACGAAATATCTAAAAACACTTTATTTGACCTATTTCGACTTTTTTGATCTTGATTTGCTCAAGCTACACAGATGTGAGGAACAGGGGATTATAAGAATATACATTTTGACCACATAAGTGAGATCTCAGCTATGAATCAAATGATTTTTTTTTAGTTTTTATCGGTGTTATGTTCAGGCAAAGAAAGGTCCATTTTTTCATTAGTCTGTATTCTTTCTTACAAGCAGCAAATTCTTCCAATTGTCTTTTTAAGATTACTTTAGACACCAAAGATGTTTAGGGCGTCCAATCGTTTTTTTCCAGTTTAATTAACATTTTCATTCATAAAACACTGATTTAGTGATTCTCACACTTGTGACGATGGTGATTCGCGCAACGACTTTGACGCAACAGTTGATCTTCGTGTCATCTCTGTTCTATACATGCAAGCAGAAATAGCGCTATCTTTTTATTCAAATGACAAGCACGAGATACCATTTCCTCATTCCCCTTGACGCCACTGCGAACGCTGGACCTATGTCAATTTTTGCAATTTTATTTGCGTACTTAATTACGTAAAACACCTAAGAACTAATAATAGCTAATTTCGCCGCGCCGCGTCACGCTCAGTTGGATCAGCACCAGTCTTATACTAATCAAAGGTCGCGAGTTCAAATCGGGGGTATCATGAATATTTTTCTACATAGTCACAATATTTTTTTAGAAAACGAAATAAGTATTTATTTTAATTTTTGGACATTTCAACATTTAAAATAAAAATAAATAAAAATAAAAACTAATTAAATTTTTAGGTTTTTTTTAAAGTAGCAAATCCTATTAAAAAAACTACATAACAATGAAAATAAATTTCAAAAAGAAAATTAGTATCAAAAACATCATCACCATGCGGATAAATCTCCTCAATGCCATGAGGATGGAACCCCCAACCTCTACGTGTTAAGCAAAATAAAAAGAGAAAGGCTGTAGCGACATATATAATTGTTGTGAATAAATGAACTATATTTTTGTACCAATCGTAGAGATGAATCCGTTTCTATAGTAACAATATAAACAAAAAGCATAAAACACTCATGTCAAATTATTGTAGTTTTGAACATTTTCTCTATTTGGAAAAATCAGAGCTAAACCATAACTGTAGGTTTAGCAGTAATCTCAAATGCTAAAGCTGTGCCCTGGTGACTCTAGTATATTGGAGACGAGAAAATATTATATGAATTTGAGGGAGGGAGTAATAATTTATTAGGTGATAGGTCTATATTAATTTTATTTATTTACTAGCTTTTGCCCGCGACTCCGTTCGCGTGGACTTCAGGTTCGTCCCGTCTAGTCTAGTAATAAGTAAGAAATACGGTAACTAAGTAAGCACTGCAGAGCCCTAAATTGTAGCCTATATGTTATTCTGATGTATAAGCTATATTGTGGTAAAGTTTCATTCAAATCCATTCAGTAGTTTTTACGTGAAAGAGTAACAAACATCCATACATCCATACAAACTTTCGCCTTTATAATAGTATATAGTAGGATTTACATCTAGACTCCTGTGACAAAATACAAACATTGGAGGTTAAGTTAAGGTCGGTCTAGCTCTTTTCGTGTATGGAACTCAGGTTTCCATGTTATTTACGTACGTACGTACACATTTTCTGAATCGTGTAGTAATAATGCATTGACTATCTATCTCTTATTTGGTGACATGGACTTGAGCGACGAACATGGAGATTACTCAGTATAATCCAATTATATTTGCATTCAGAAATGTCAAATCTGAATAATTTTTTCAATTTTGTTCTGTCGAAAATGTGTGGAGACTGTCTTAATTTTATTTTTATAACCGTTCCTCAAATTGCTGTTACTGAATATCCAAAACAACTTTGGTGTTTGTGACACATAATAATTCTATTAATCTTGTAGTTAGCGCCAAATGGCGCTTCGGGGTCACGAAGGGTTCCGTACCATTATCTATGAAAATGGCATAAACATCATATCTGTTGTCAGGGAGTCCCATACAAAAGATATGAAGTCCTAATAATGGGGCAGCCCCTCATTATTATCTTTATCAGAGTAGATAAGTTGTATGAGAGCAACCTGAAAAAAAACTGTTTTTTAAGTTTTTGTTTTTTCAACGGCAACATGAATACATCCTTCCTGAAAATTTCAACTGTCTTACTATCACGATTCATGAGATAAACCCTGGTGTTGCCCTTTCGGTGTAGGAACTCATGCTCATCATAATTCATTCCTTGTAGGGAGGTGTCTCAAAAATATTTTAAAATACATATTTTAGGCGGTGTGATTAGGATATAAAGAAACCCATGCCAAATTACAGTTTTATAGTAAAAAAGGTCTATAAGTTAGACTACAAAAAGTCAAACATGGCAAAACCATATATGGTTTATCAAAGTAATTGTGTGGGTGCGGTGCTCTAATTAACAAACCTAGACAGTTGAAATATGGCATCTAGCTAGGTAATAATGTGTAAGCGAAGGAAAAAATCTAAAAACAAAAGAAAGTTTTTTAATTGTAGGGTCTGAAACCGTTATAATTAAGTGTATGGAAGCTTGCACAAAATATGTATTCATGATTTATGAATAAGCAAATAAATATTTCTATAAAAAGTTATGATATCCCAACAAAAACATCAATGTGAAAAATGATAGCCAAGTTCAATGCTCAGTATATTTGATAGTGAACTTCGCCGAAAAAAGTATTGCATCTAAATGAGAGATTACTACTAACTACTTTTGCCTTACTATTTTCTTACTTTCTAACACATGATAGTCAAGTCATTTTTATAGTTCAGGCTGATATTAAGCGAGTATTTTAAGCGTGGTAAGGTGTGGGTGACCTCGATAGTAATTACTTTGAACCATTAATTTACTTGAACCATTTCACGGGACATCCAAAATATACGCGGGCGACGTCGCGGGAGACGACAATAAATAACTTTGATATTATTAAAGGATTACTGAAACGATAAAGAAACCTTTGTCTTTAATTTAGCTTTCCATATTTGTAATGTTAAACGGAAGCGTGAAACATACTGCGCAGACCCTAGATAAACTGGGAACAGGGCAAGAGAATGATGATGATGATTTGAAATGTTATGAATTTCAGTGTGTAAAAAAAACCATGACAAAATTCTCGTGATGGGTGAACTTTGACTTATATACCTACTGGTTTGTACGGAACCCTAAATTTGAAGTGCCATATCTGTAATGGTCTTCAGTCATCATCAATTGGAAGACTGATGGAAGATAGTAGTGAGACTATAACTGTGTCGACAAAAAGGATCTTAATATAAACCACCTAAATGTTATTACATTACATTTCCTACACCTATGGGTTGGCTGGAAGAGGTATCTTTTAGGGATAAGCCCACCTTTGTTCACATTGTGACTTCTTGTACCTATTTTCTGTACATCTTATAAGTGCAATAAAGAATATAATAAATGTTATCGGATATTCTCTCTTGTTTTTATAATGGTTACAGGTTGCTGGCATAAAGTGCTGACCAGTCGTGTGAGAATGAAATGCCACTCTTTGCGTTCCTTGTTCTTTCGATAAACGTTTAGACTAAAAAGCATGTATGGTGTACTAAAGAAACCATTTTGTAAAAGTTCTTAGGGGTTCTGCTAGATGGCGTGGGTATGTTACTTACAAAAGCGCATGAAGTATCTTATTCAAGAAAATTTTGTTCCTTAAATAAACACTAGATGGCTTAATTATACACGAGATTTGTAAGACAAAGTTGACAGAAAAAGTTTTGTGCGGGGGTGCTGGTGGGGGAAGCGCCCCGCACTTTTAACAAGGGGGCGGGGCTTATGAGATAATTTGACGGAATAAGACGGCCTTAAAAGCTATAAAAAGATTGTGTACTTACAAGATTCGAATAGCCAAGAAAATTTACCTTCGTGTGGTGAACCTAGATGGCGCTTACCAAGACCAATATTTTTCTATCTTCTTCCAGGTCTAGTGATCCTAGGGCTGGTGGTAGTCGGAGGTACAGATGCCTTGTTCCAATCTGCGGGCGAGTCGAAAGGACGCAACAGCCTTATCACCGGGGATCTGCTCATAATCGTCGCTCAGGTCGTCTCTGCGTGCCAGATGGTGTATGAGGAGAAATACGTCGCTGGTAAGATGTTGTTTTGTTGTAATGTGTTCCACAAGGGTCGGTCTTAGGTCCACTCTTGTTGAACGTCGGTTACAAAAGCTAAAGTAATCTTGCTTGCTTTCGGTCACAGCTGTCTAACTTAAATACCTAGTAAATAAATACATATTACTTATTTCAGTAAGGTCACACCTACAATTTATAATAACATCCAATGAATAAAATATGTAATAATAATAATGTGTGTACATATCCCAACACATTAAAGCATCTTACTGTTGGATCCATTTCTCCAGGAAGGCTTCCTAAATGACCGGCTTCGGCCGTGACATCCCGCAGGAGACATACAATAATAACGATGATAATAATCATCGACCCCGGCTCAATTCAAAATCAAGGCAACCATGTCTGTTGCAGCCAATGACCTCTATAGGTAAACCGCGAAATTGAGACCTCGCCTGCGGGGTACAGGGGCGCGGGGGGAGGCGAGAGCGGGGCTTGTGAGAGGTGCGGGCGGCAGGCACATTCTTTTCAAAATTCAGTACGCTCGCTACACAGGTAGCGATAGCATCTGTTGACAGTTGCGGACGCTTTGACAGAATTACACAAGAGAATACTGTCTGACTGAAGTCTGAAGATGAGTCGCAGTATATTCGGACACAAAATCTATATTATTGTATTTTTTGTCGTGTTTTTTTTTAAGTTCTATTTTATATCATTCTCCAGCACTTGTTACAATCTTTGTACATGACCTAAAGTTGTAGTACTTTTATATATTCTATGCTAAAGTATAACTGGGGAAGAGAATGCTCTTAGCATTAAGTCCACCGTTTGAACACTGTAAAATAACAGTGTTTTAATAAAGGCTCTAAATATATACGAATATTTTAGAATGAAATATAGATCTAAATTCAGTGGAATATGAACTAGATATGAATATGAACTAGATATACACTCAAACAAAACAGTTGCAGAAGTTACCAGGGAATGTTATTTGAAAATTATAATTTTGCTAAAAAATCTATCTTATTTTAAGATTCAATTTTATTTATTGATCAAAATCCACGGCTCTGGATAAAAATATTTAGAATTAATTCACTCTCGTTGGTGTAATTGTATCGAATCGAATATTTTTTTCCAATATGTTATGTAATGTTATGAAGTGTTGACACTGACGACCACCACTGTGTCCACTGACGTCACATATCTTAAGAAATGTCGCGGCAAATTTCGTCTCTTGTGTATCCCCGCCGCCCGCACCTCTTACAGTCCCCTTTCTCGTCTTTCCGCCCGCACCCCTGTAACCCGCAGGCGAAGTCTCAACGAAGCGGTTTACCTATAGTACGTATAAATCGCATCGCTTGGCAGTTTTGTGTACGACGACTAAAAAATCTGGCTTAACCCGCGGTCATCCTACCGCTACTAAGCAATTTCCCTCAACTTCCAGGTCTGAACATCCCGCCCTTACAAGCCGTGGGCTGGGAAGGCGTATTCGGGTTCTCGGTGCTCTCCGGGCTGCTAGTGGTGTTCTACTGGGTGCCCGCGCCGCCGCACTTTGGACACAACGCGCGCGGCACTGTCGAGGACGCCATCGACGGCCTGGTGCAGATAGGTACGTGACAGTGTCCATGTATTAGCTGTCATGCCGATCCAGGTACGTGACAGTGTCTATGTTCTAGCTGTCATGCCGGTCCAGATACATGACAGTGTCTACAATGATGTAACGACAGCGATTTATTCTACGCCTGATTACGGTTATGTAAGGCTGCCGTCTCACAAAAACTAAGAGCTTATGTATTGCTTACATTCTTAACACGTTCCGGGACAGTGAACGCCTTCAGGCGTGAAAACATCTATTGTGTCTGGAGTAGAGTATTTACCCCCTTATTTATAATAACTCATACGGTCTTTTAAACCTATTTTAGCTATTACACTGTTTTGTCAAGTTCTGTCAAATGATGACAGCGACAAGAAAAAAGCTAAAATAGGTTATAAAGACCGTTTAAGTTATTATGAATAAGGGGGTTAGAAGATGGCTAATCAATAGTCGGATTTGTGTGTGTTGACGGAAAAATCATTATTACCTGCTGCAAAAAGTGTAGCAATGTAGCTTTAAAATCGAATCTGTGTGAATGTTGACCCGTTCGTTTCTCGTGAATCACAGTTTTATTGATAAGAAAACAAAATTTCATTTTCTATCCCCTCTTTTTACAGGTAACAGCGCTGTACTGATGGTCGCGATACTAGGAACAATAATCTCCATCGCATTCTTCAACTTCGCGGGCATCAGCGTCACCAAGGAGATGTCGGCGACCACACGAATGGTTTTGGACTCTGTCAGGTAAGTGTGCAAGCCATATTACATTTACTTGGTTAGTACTGGTCCAAGATCTGCTGCTTCTTCTTAGCGTGTCGATGGAAACCCATATGGAGGAATTATAATGGAGAAATTACAACGTAGCAGCCCAGAATTCAGCCACTTGTATTGCGGATCGACTGCATTTCATTAAATCCGTTGGCGTGCAGGTGTTGGGGCACGCCGGGCACGATGTTAAGTGTGCCATAGTTTGCACTACACCGCAAACACAGTCCACATCGGAGCTTGCCAAAAATCCCCACCTGGCCATGTTCTCCTTACTTCGGCCAACCTGAGTCCGAAGCCTGTTTAAGGACTTCCAGATCGGCCATGGTAGATCATGTCCAGGAGGGAGATTCTCGGCAAGTCTCTCTGAAGAGATCTGCTGCTGAACTATACTAAACGCAGACAGTCACGGCAGTAAAAGTGATTTATGGCATTGACTGCCGCGAACTAATGACTGAACTATCCATAATACAAATTGCGTACAAAACCCCATTTGCAAACCTATTTTAATAGTAGTTTTTCAATAGTATCTCATACAAGTTGATGGCCTGCTTTTAAATGAGCTTCTTAATTAATACTTAAGCGTAGCAACTACTTATTATACAGCGTGTGGCCTTAAATAGGATCAAAAAAAATTAATCAATGATTCGACAGAGTATTCGAAATTACCTTGACCTAGTCATAGTGCTCCAAAATGCTTTAACTAAAAACTAAAAGATATGTCAAGTTCTACGACTGGACTCTTTTGTTTGCAATACATTGTTGGTTCGATTTATTTTGTTAGAAAATAACAATAAAAAAATATTTTTCAGTTTAAAAAATTAAGAAAAATTAATTTTTATTTTTGCTCCTATTACAGGTCTCACCCTGTGCTTGGTTTTGTCTAAAATTTACGCAATCGAAACTTTCTAATCCCAGGACACTAGTCATCTGGATGGTGTCACTCGCTGTCAAATGGCAGGACTTCCACTGGCAGCATCTAGTCGGTTTCGCAGTCCTGATCCTGGGCATGGCGCAGTACAACGGGCTCGTGCCCAAAGTGGGGTGCCGACGACGCGCCGTGCAGGAGGAGCCCGAGAGCGAGGCGGTGAACGCGGCGCCCGACGCGGAGGCCTAGGGCTCCAGCGCCGTGCCTATCCGAGCTGAGAGGTACTCTAAACTAGCAGCTGTTTTATCTTTTTAGGGGTGATTTTCAACAATAAACGCATTTACTAGCGTATGTAATGTAACTGACACCATAAACAAATTTCGTGCTTCATAAATTGACGCCACTTGCCATCAACTCATATACATCATCATACAAACGCACAAACGGTTTCATATTTCAAGAATACGTCACAATCTTGTCGTTGCCACACATTTTATGCTTGGCATAGCTTCTAATAACTCACTAAATAAACGTCACAAAGACGACTGAAAGCAATGTAACTCTGACGCAGCTCATTAAGTAAGTAATCAACGCAGCTCTTGTCACATAAATTTAAACTAAGCGTAATTTTTTTAGGATTTATCGAGAAACTACCTAAAACCATGGATAGTGGAGAAAGGGTAGAGGATTTAATGTATAGTGGGTTCACAGACCACTTTATTAGCGTATTTGTGTTATTATATGTATAATAAGATTACTAGCATTCCGCGCTCACGAGCTATACTAGGTATTTCTCTATGAGATCGAATTAGAAATTAGAAATGATGAGATACGTAGGAAAACTATAATAGCCCTGAGAACCAGTGAGCTCGAGTGGCAATGGGCAGGGCACATAGTGCGAAGAACTGATGGCCGTTGGAGCAGGAAAGTTCCACATTGAAGGGTTCGATTCCCGGGTCGGGCCAAAAATATGTACCTGAATTTTTCTATTCAGAAATTCTCACGGAAGCCCGGAGTTTGGAAGTTGGCGGTGAAAGCCGTTGGTCCTGCGCCTGATCTCTCTCCGGTCGTGTCAGATTGCTGTCCCATCGGGCTATGAGAGTGAAAGGAATAGAGAGTGCACCTGTGTTTGCGCACACACTTGTGCACTATAATATGTCTCGCGCAGTCGGTTAGTCGTTGTGACTGGCCACCGTAGTCGAAATCGGCTAGAGGGACTACTACTACGTACGCTTCCCTCCCGTCATAGCACTATGTTTTATATCCTAACTAAGCATTATAGCTTAAAATTCGGACCAGTTTAAACGCGCTAATCTCAGGATCTATATGAGTGCGTTATTAAATATTTGTACAGCTAATAGTTTACAAGCCAGTGAACTAATTTTTAATATATTTGCAGACTAGCAATCGACGCCTGACACTCGACTGGTGGGTCGTGGGTCACGGCCCCCCCTCTCTCGCCGAGCACCCCCTCCCTCTCCGCATCGCAGGTCTCCACGTCGCTCTGTATGTCCTTTAGTAACTAAACGCCAGCCAAAGGTCTGAGCCACGTGAATTTCGCTTTTTAACCTTTACTTTACTTTAAAAAAGGAGGTTCTCAGTTCATCAACCGTATGTATGTTTGTCCGCGAAGTTTGTAATGTAATCCGTAATAACATTTTTACAAATCCCCGGGTTTCCTGATTCAAAAATGAGTGGTACGCGTCTTCAAGCATAGCACTATTTATAATGCATGTTGTAGATGTCAATGTGAACAGTACTTACAAAACTGATTCTGTACCTTACTGATCAAGAATCACGCAAAACAGTATGAATTATGAATTACAATGACAATATTTTAATACGTTACAATTTTCTCGTATACCACAGTGTTTTTTCAATAAATGCTTTCCCTTTATTTCTAACAAATGGAAACCTTCCTGGCGTGGATCTAGAAGTTTTTTGGGCGTCATTGTTTAAATCTGTTTCAATATTTCTAAGTATCCGAAACTCATTCGGGGTAATCTCATAACCCCATTAAACCTATTCCTAAAGTGTCAATTAAAACATATTTTTTATTATTATAGTTAGATAATTAAAAAATATTAATTCCCGTTATATTTGCCATTATTAATTGGTTCTGAGAAATCTCGACTACAAATAAATATTATTTTCGTTTGATCGACTTCAAATGGCTACGTATAGGCAATAGTGGCAATAGAAATGGACATTTTCAGTGAAATAGTGTTAAAACTTAACTCATCCTTCATGATGATATTATAGTTAAGCCCTAAGGGCTCAGTTGATGTCTTTCCTTTTAAATGGCTCCCCGAAATGTATTTGTTAAGGTGGGTACTCACCAACGTTAAGAGGTGTAATGTAACTTATTACGGAGAAACCAGACAGTAACGACGCACGCATCGTACCCATCGAGCATGTTACGCCGAGTTCTAAAATCTGCGTAACATGCTCGACGCGTAACTCGCTCGATGCGAATGTTACATTACACCTAGTAACTTTGGTCAGTGGGTACTTCTATAACTTTTTCAACATTATACTGTTAAGGTTAACAGTTAGATGATGTTGAAAAAGTTATAGAATAGATAGCTATCTCCTGCTATGTACCAATTCCCAACAATTAATGTGAGATATTTGTTACGATGTATTGATTGTTGTTTAGAATCTTCCCAAGGCTGTAAGTGTATTTTACTTTAGGGTGCGTCTTTTATATGTGTTAAGTTACCTAAAATAATATAATATATATTTTTTTGTTTTATATCTTCTTCATATCATATCAGTCGAACCCTAATTAGTTTTACGAATAAATGACTGATTATTAGAGAAAACCTTGGTTAACTTCGTAATTGTAAAAAATGGGATGGTGACAAATATCAATTTTTCAATCTAGGTTTTATCATTAATCAGAAACAATGTAATTTTACGTATTAAATGTTCTATAATCATTTTTTTTTTAATATAAGTAAAATTATTGGTACAAACTTGACAATAAGCAAGTGTTCAAAATTACAGTCAAAGTTGAAAAGTGCAGCGTCATTGCAAGCTTTTGTGCAGGATTACTTTTTGATAGGCAGTTGCAAAAATGCCCTCCCTTCTATTTCCACATACATTAGCATGCAATGACAGCAAAAATATACCTCCTAACTTTGTGAGTTATTGAATTTCCCAAATATAAAGAAATAAATTCATTTAGTAAATTCACGAAAACTTATAAGAATGTGATGGTCAAGATAAATGTTATATATATGTTACTGGAAAAGGTGAAATAGGATAATATCGATACATCGTGTTTTTTAATAAATGTAACTGCTTATTTTTATATAATCTTTCTTTAATGGAATCAACTGAATTAATCAAAGAATTAAACTATTGCGTAATTTAATAATGTAGGTATGTACGATTATACTTCTTCGCACGGATTTACACGCCTTGATGATATTGATTCTATGTGAAAATATTCGTAAGTTTGTCGCTGCTAAGATGATGTGATTTGTTAACATAAGTGATAAAAATATATTTTGGAAAAATATTTTTTATTTAGATATTAACCTGATCATTGCGAATTTAAATATAAATTAAGTCCTTACTTTTTTACCACATTTAAACACTTCAGTCTTAATGTTTGTAAGTAAGTAGGAAATGTTTGAATTGTATGTGGATAGGTACTCGATTATCTGTGAATGCAAATTATGTAGATAACAATAAATTATCATTGGTCCAGGCTCATAAGATGTATTTTGTTGTATTCTTATTGTAATAATAGATATCAAAATAAAATAATATGTCATTAAACATACTTTCTTTTAATTGTACTTTAAATCAGGGACTGTATACTAGGCATGAGTTAGTTTTATCAAAACGTAACTGAAAACCGATATGACTTACATATCGATATCATATCGATACCCTTAACTACGTAACAGTTATTATAAAAACTATAAAACCGATGCAAACGCAAAACTTATACTCGGATACAAGTTATGAAAAACCATAACGGTACGACAAAACGCAAACTACGCAAAACTATATCGTAGCCGAAACTTCGTTGGCTCTCCATATTCGCGCCGTCCCTTTTACTCGCGCATGCTTAAATAGGAGTACAAGAGATGAAGCGAATATGATATCGGTATCGCTGTCGGTCGGAGATTATCATCTTCCTTAGTGTATTTGCAAAAATGAACGTAATATCATTGCAGTAAGGTTGAGTTTTCACTGTAACTTTTAATGTTTGTTATTGCTTGGTGTATTTGGTGACATATTAGTTAAATATTTTTTAGTTTTGGCGTGTCCTTGACCTCGAGTGGCACGTGCGTGCTGTGGTCGATTTGTTTATTGCTAAGATCTTTGTTTGTTGAATGTTGATGATGCAATTGCAAATTAGTGCAGTATCGTATATCAATAATTAGTGTTAATAGACGTTTAATTAGGTGTAGTATTGTATATTATAAATCCCGGGATAGTTTCATCTGATATCTATATCTGAAAACGGATATTGATATCGATATGCATACTACACATCGGTTATATAACGGTTTGCCTAGAAAAACGAAAACGCCCATGCTTACTGTATACCGGTATGAATATGGGTATATATTTTTTCTGTATAAAGAAAGTAAAATTTTAGTATAAATATGGGTTTATACAGTTTTTTTTATTGCAGTTCTGTTACGAAATTTTGACCTCGAGTGTGTATTCAATTTGTTTATTATAAAATAGATCTTATGCCCATCCCACGCCATTTTCATTTTCATTTTCACGATGTATGCGCGTTCTGTCGCCCCGCGTCCCGCACCGTTATAATAATATCAGTACAGAAATTTAATAAAATATTTAAATTACTGTTGAAAAGAGTAATACCAGTACAGAAATTCATCCTGTACCAAATTTCTGTACTTATATTTTTACTACGAGGGCGGGATGATAAGTAACTAGCCACTGCTATTTAAAAAGTTAATATTAAAAAAATATATGTCATTTTTAAATTCGTATCTCTGGCCACCTGTGTTCTAAATTTGAATTTGGTGGCGTGAAAATTTTATTGATTTTTTGTCATCTGAAAATATATTTCGTCTACGGTTTTCAAAATGGATAAAATTGAACAAAGAGCGGTGATAAAGTTTCTTCATATGAAGGGCATGAAGGGGAAAGATATCTATGACGAGTTAAATAATGTTTTGGGTGAATGTGCTTTTTCTTATGCCACAGTAAAAAACTGGGTGGCTGAGTTTAAACGCGGTCGTACATGTGTCCAAGATGAAGCCC
The DNA here is from genome assembly GCA_963584085.1 of Pyrausta aurata. Taxonomy (NCBI): domain Eukaryota; kingdom Metazoa; phylum Arthropoda; class Insecta; order Lepidoptera; family Crambidae; genus Pyrausta; species Pyrausta aurata. Next base: position 3,437,157 of record OY757251.1, read on the forward strand.
GCCCCGGACGTCCAAAAAGCGTCACGACTCCGGAAATGGTTGTGAAAGTACATGATATGGTTTTAGCAGATCGACGATTGAAGTTATCTGAAATAGCTGACACTACAGGTATCTCAAAAGAACGCGTTCATCATATCCTAAGTGACGAATTAAATATGAAAAAGTTATCGGCCCGTTGGGTGCCGCGATTGCTTACGCACGATCAAAAGAGGACTCGGGTACAAAACTCAAAAGAATGTCTGGACCGTTTTCAGAGTATTAAGGCCGACTTTTTACGTCGATTTGTAACAACAGATGAAACATGGGTTCATCATTACACGCCAGAATCAAAAATTCAATCAAAACAGTGGACTCAATCGGGATGCCCAGCTCCAAAAAAAGCCATGGTTGTAAAGTTGGCTGGAAAAGTGATGGCTTCCGTCTTTTGGGATGCAGATGGGATCTTGATGATAGATTACCTTCCTAAAGGTCAAACAATTAATGGAGTGTCAAAGCTAAACGCGTGCCAACGCAGGAACCAGTTTCGTGAACTCGACGCCCGCTGCGACCGGCCGGCGCTCTAACCACTCGCCTTACGACACTGCGCAGGACGCACGTACTAATCGTCGCATACTTACGTTGCTCTGTAAAATTGATTTTTTCAACATTCTAGATTGTTCTTCATTATCTCTTTAAATCTTTACGCTTCATAGCTATTGCAATCATTAATTCATCTACACGGACTTTAATTACTTACGTGTTTATCAGCCTTTAATCATATTTACACATCTTTAAATATTATTTTCTCAATCTTTAAATACCTTACCTTTATTCATAATACCCATACGCGGACCTTAATTACGTGTTGGGTTTATAAACATTATCTCACATTACCTATTCCTCGCATTCCAGTGAGCTCGTGCGCAGCCCAAGCCTGTTTTGCATCGCACTTTATACCTACCGGTGTGCCTGCCTACCTTCGCTTGTGCATAACGGTCGGTCAGCTGATTGCACCGCTAAGCTTGCGCTGTTTCATTGCCTTTCTTCACTGCACATTACGATTTAAGTATTCGTTCCATTGTCATCACTTTACTTATTAATCATTAACATTATTGAAAAAGTCCACTTAGCCTATACTTAAACATTGTTAAATTTCATTTGCACTATGAGTACGTTAGCTGAATTGAAAAGAAAACGCAGTTCTTACAAATCGAAGCTTACGCAATTTAAAACATACTTTACTTTATTAACTACTTGTGAAAAGCCTAGTCCTATACAGATCAGTGATTTAAATTTAAGGTTAGCTAAAATTGAAGAATGGTACGGCGAATATGACGCGTTACAGATTGAAATCGAAAGTTGTTTGGAAATTTCAGACGCTGACTGTGAAAAGGAGTACAAGTATCGCGAGGAGCTTGAAAACGAGTACTTCGCGGTAGTTGGAAGGGCGCGCGAGTGGGTAAGCAGGTTCACCTCTGCGCAGCACGACAAGGACGAGGGTGCGTCTGCCTCCTCCGCGGCAGGTACTGTCCTCACAGCAGGTACACCAACTTTAACACTGCCTACTATTGCGTTACCTACCTTTTCTGGCCATTTTGAGGAGTGGCTACGATTTCATGATACCTTTAAGTCGCTTATACACTGCAATGATAATATTCCTAAAATTAACAAGTATCATTACTTACTATCTTCCTTAAAGGACAAAGCTGCAAACATTGTAAGTTCATTAGATTTTTCGGAAAAGAGTTACGACATCGCTTGGCAATTATTATGCGAACGCTTTCACAACAATAAAGTTTTAGTTAATAACCATATTCAAGCGTTATTTGATATGGAACAAATTACAAAAGAATCTTCAGTTGCTTTAAGAAACTTAATAGACACGTTAAATAAAAACCTTAGGGCACTTGAAGGGTTAAACATAAATACACACAATTGGGATACCTTATTGATCCATATGGCTTCAAGCAAACTTGATAATTTCACAAATAGAAAATGGAAAGAATACACTAACAGCTTTGAGAAAATTCCAGATTTAGATACATTTATTAAATTTATTCAAGATCGCGCAAGTTTGCTTGAAACTATCAATTTGAGCCAAGCTAAACGTAGGCATAGTGAACCGATCACTGCAAGGCCACGCGCATTTATTGCTAATAACACTAACACACAAACAACAAGCTACTCGTGCCCTTTGTGCAAACAAAATCACGCTATTTATCAATGCACAAAATTCAAATCTTTATCTGTTCACGCTAAAATTAATAAAGTAAAACAATTAAAACTTTGCCTTAATTGTTTACGTCACGGGCATGACGTAAGCAAGTGTAGGTTCGGGTCATGTAGGATCTGTTCTAAGCGGCATAACACGATGTTACACAACGACGAACAGTCACAGGTCGAGCCCAAGGGTTCCGCTTCCTCTAACATCTCATCACAGAATGATAAGTGTGTCGCGTTAGCTACGCAAGAGGTCATTGATCCCGAGTCTGCCGAGAATAACTTAATTCCTGATAGCGATTATGATGACACAGCAGAGCCAACTGAGGTTGTCCTTTCATCTACGCACAACTGCTGCGTGTTATTGTCCACAGTCCTCATTGACGTGGTTGACAGTGACGGCAAACGTCATACTGTCCGTGCCTTACTGGATAACGGTAGCACGTCCAATTTCATAACAGAGAAGTTATTAAAGAAACTTCAAATTCCCCATTATTCAACTTCGACGGCAGTCGAAGGATTAAGTCGCGACACAATTCGCATTCATTCACGTTCTAATGTGACGTTATTCTCACGAACTGAAAAATATTCTACAACAATTAATTGTTTCGTGATACCTAACATTACTCAGATGTTGCCCACAACATACTTCGACATTCAATCCTTAAATATTCCTAAAAATATTAAGTTAGCCGATCCAACCTTTAACGTGCCTTCCGACATCGACCTATTACTTAGCGCAGACGTTTTTTGGAATATACTAGGTAATGAGCGTATTACTTTGGGAAAAAACAAACCGATTCTTAGTAACACCAGGCTAGGTTGGTTGGTGTCAGGTGCGATGCAATCGCAACGGTTCAATAATACTCATCAATCTACACACATATCTACAGTCCATTGCCATTTTTTGAACGAAGTTGAGCTTCAACATAAACTTGATAGATTTTTCGATTTAGAATCCGTTCCATCTCCCCGTAAAACTACAAATCAAGAAAATCACTGTGAGCTTCATTTCAGTCAAACTACAACTAGACAAAATGACGGTCGATTTGTTGTAGAAATTCCAATGCAACAGTCACCGGAAGTGTTGGGTGAATCATATGAGCAAGCATTTAACCGATTTCAGTCTTTAGAACGTAAACTGGCTCGTTATCCATTGCTTAAACAAAAATATTGCGATTTTATCCAGGAATATATTGACTTAGGTCACATGTCCTTAAATACAGACAGTAAAAATGATAAATACACATACATACTTCCTCATCACGGCGTACTAAAGGAATCTAGCCTTACAACGAAGTTGAGAGTTGTCTTCGACGCATCCGCCAAGACGACATCAGGTTTATCATTTAATAATATTCAGTACATAGGCCCAACTGTACAGGATGACCTTATTACCATTTTAATCCGTTTCAGACAGCACAAATACGTAGTCACATCCGATTGTGAAAAAATGTACCGATGTGTACTGGTTGCAGAACCTCAAAGATGTTTGCAACAGATTCTCTGGCGTTTTGACCCCAGTGAAGAACTAAAAGTTTACAAATTAAACACCGTGACGTACGGCACAGCCTCGGCACCGTACCTAGCAACTCGATGCCTTGTACAGTTGGGCAAAGAATGTACCGATCCTGTAGTTAGCGAAACTATAATACATGACTGCTACGTTGATGACTACATAAGTGGGCATGACTCAAAGTCGACACTCATACACATCATACAAGGTGTTATTACTCAGCTCAAAAAGGGTCAATTTCACTTACGAAAGTGGCGTTCAAATTGCCCTGAAATATTAAATAATATTCAAGAAAATGACGATCATGATAGTTTGCTCAAGATAGTAAACGACGATGACGCAAAGACTTTAGGCTTAAGATGGTCTAGTAAATCAGACACACTTCTATTTTCCGTTAATATTGAGTCACCGTCGTCAAATAAATTGAGCAAGCGATCAGTATTGTCCACAATAGGACAGGTGTTCGATCCTCTAGGATTTGTAAATCCGTGTATATTGCAGGGAAAGATAATTTTGCAAAAACTTTGGGCCTCTAATATTACTTGGGACGATCCCTTACCGGCTGAAATCGAAAAAGAATGGTTAACATTTGTAAAAACCCTTTCACAACTAAACAAAATTATAATCCCGCGACGCACAGTGTGTGACTCACCTACACTTATAGAAATACATTCTTTTAGCGATGCATCTTTACACGCTTATAGTGCTTGCCTATACCTACGGTCTATAGCAGCAGACGGTAGCATCACCGTCCAACTAGTAATGGCTAAAAGCAAAGTAGCACCTTTGAAAGGCATGACCGTGCCGCGATTAGAACTTTGTGGCGCGTTATTAGCAGTCAGACTAACAGAAAAGGTACGTACAGCTTTAAGGTTAAAAGTCGATCGTTGTGTTCTGTGGTGTGATTCCACGATTGTATTAGGATGGATTCGAACTCCTAAAGCTTCTCTAAAAGCGTTTGTACTAAACAGGATCAATGAAATAACCGAACATAGCGATCCACAGGACTGGAGGTATGTACCTACCAACTTAAACCCAGCCGACATAGGGTCTAGGGGATGTAATGCGAATCAATTACGTAATTCACAGTTATGGTTCTGTGGCCCGTCATTTTTAAAACAATCTGAGTCACAGTGGCCTACTCAACCAAATTATATGCCTAGCTCTTTGCCAGAAATCAAGGTCGAATGCAAGGTTGCTACTGAACAAAATACCTACACTCAAAAATACTCTAATTTTGCTAAATTGAATCGAATCACTGCATACATATTACGATTCATAAATAATTGCCGTAACCCAAGAAATAAATTCACCGGCCACTTAAAAATAAATGAGTTAAACTCTGCCACGCTTACATTGTGTAAAATTGTACAGTTGGATACATTTTCACACGAGCATGATGTTTTACATAAAAATAAACAACTTCCAGTTAAATCGAAAATTTTGAACTTAAACCCTTTTATGTCTGACGAAAGATTAATTCGTGTAGGTGGTAGGTTATCCAATTCCAACTATGATTATGACACAAAGCATCCTATCTTGCTCCATGCATCACATCACGTGACCAAGTTATTATTTAGACACTATCATAGAATACTTTTGCACGCAGGCCCTCAGCTAATGTTATCTATTTTAAGACATAAATATTGGATAATAGGGGGTCGTAATCTAGCAAGAAAAATTACCCACGAGTGTCATGCATGTTGCAGATTTGCAGGAAAGTCCATGCAGCCGATAATGGCTGACTTGCCGCGGGAACGACTTCATAGTCAATTTCCATTCTCTAATGTAGCAGTGGATTATGCGGGCCCTATTATGATAGCAAACAGAAAAGGTAGAGGATGCAAATTGATTAAATCATACATCTGTGTATTTGTATGCTTAGCTGTGAGGGCAGTACACTTGGAGTTGGTGACCGATTTAAGTACCGAAGCATTTTTGGCTGCTCTTAGCAGATTTGTAGCTCGCAGGGGTAAGCCTGACTTAATTAACTCGGATAATGGTACCAATTTCGTAGGAGCTGCAAATGAAATTTCAAAATTCTTAAAGTCAAACTGTGATGACATTAGTTCGAAATCAGCTGAGCAGTCAATTCGATTTAAATTCTCTCCCGCGTACAGCCCCCATTTTAACGGCTTAGCCGAGTCCTCAGTAAAGGCAATCAAGCACCATTTAAAAAGAATCCTCTCACTAGCAAACTTAACCTATGAGGAGATGTATACGGTACTTGTAGGTATCGAAGGAATATTAAACTCTCGTCCATTGACCCCTCTCTCCTCCGATCCAAGTGACTTCATTCCATTAACCCCATCACACTTCCTTATCGGACGCACGATTACAATGTTGCCAACTTCGCAGGTCGATATGGAAGACACGACCAGAATATGCGCATTGCCTCGATATCGAAGAGCACAGATGCTAACTCGGCATTTCTGGAATCGATACTACATGGAATATATTTCAGATTTGCAAAGGAGGCTGAAATGGAAGCGCTCTAGTGGAGGAGAACTTCGCACTGGAGATCTGGTGGTGATCAAGGACGACCGTCTCCCACCGAACCGCTGGCTGCTCGGGCGTGTCACCCGCCTGTACCCCGGCTCCGACGGCATCACGCGCGTTGCAGACGTCACCACCGCGACGGGAGTGATAAGACGAGCTTACAATAGACTGTGTTTGCTACCAACAGAAGATATCTTGGAACCATAGATTCCAACCCGGGGAGCATGTCAAAGCTAAACGCGTGCCAACGCAGGAACCAGTTTCGTGAACTCGACGCCCGCTGCGACCGGCCGGCGCTCTAACCACTCGCCTTACGACACTGCGCAGGACGCACGTACTAATCGTCGCATACTTACGTTGCTCTGTAAAATTGATTTTTTATTTAAAGTAAATTCGTTGTTAAAAGTCACAAGTCTTGTTCATTCGTCGCTTTCCTGGAACCCCGAACCTGGTTGCCGAAGAAGATTCCCATCATGGAGAATACTACGCTAATCTTCTAGATAAGCTTCATCAATGTATTCAGCAAAAACGACCAGGTTTGGCGAAAAAAAAAATCATCTTCCACCAAGACAACGCTAGGGTTCACACGTGTTAAAGCTATGGCAAAAATCAACGAATTGAAGTATGATTTGCTGCACCACCCACCTTATTCGCCTGATCTAGCGCCATCAGACTTCCGCCTATTCCCTAAGCTCAAAACTTTTTTGGGCGGACAGAAATTTTCCACAAATGATGAAGTCATAGCCGCTGTAGAGGAGTATTTTGCAGGCCTCGAAAAAAGTCATTTTATGGAAGTTACTGCTTTAGAACGAAGATGGAATAAGTGCGTAGAGGTTCACGTAGACTATGTCAAAAAATAAAATTAATTTTATTACTGAAAGTCAAGTGTTTTATTATTAGGCTAGTTACTTATCATCCCGCCCTCGTAGTACTATACAGATATCTTATACCGATATGCAGTAGATATTTTAAAGCCGCCACAAATGGTCCGAGTTTTGGTACTATTGCTGTTTACCTGTTACTAACAATATATGAAGTTGCGAACACATCGGTTGACCAAATGTAGCAATAAAAATACTATTTCTAACTGCAAATTGTATAATAAAACCGATAACAACTACAAAACAAGGAATATTGTCTATTAGTTTAAATGGCGAGTGCTAAGTTTTTTCTTTTTCGGCTTCGAGTTTTTTTCCGTGAGCTGTAAACAAACAAGCCTTGTATGAAACGTGTTGTTCAAGGGTGTATTTTATTTAGGCTTCAAATTGCTAGCTAGCTAAATAACTAATCAGTTATTTAGTATTTCATTAAAAAAATGACGCCAGGTCAGGCGCCAGCAATTAGCGGGGATCATAAAGAACATCGGGGCCTATATTCAGCAGATGACGTCACGCGGTAATCATGGTAATGAATGTATAAAAAATATATTGCAGCTGCAGCTACAAGCAGTCAACAATGGTTTGCTGAAGATCCCCGTGTATGACCAAAATCTTATTGAAAAATTGCGATGAAATAATGTACGGTAATGAATAAACAAACATACCCAGCATTTCTCCCTTGAGCCAGTAGAAGTATCTGATATGAGATTTGTCCCTCTTGACGGCCTCGTCGCGCAAGCTCGACTTGAGTGATTTGCGCAGTACTTTAGCGGCTATGTTGGAGTAGTTCACGTAGCTGGTGGTAAGGGATGAGAAATAAAAACTAGATTAAAGAACCGGCCGGCACTTGAATAAAGGTCCGTTTTGTCAGGAACGTCTAGACAAATTAGTTAAGACTAAGGATGGAAATAGCATAAGCGCGCCTTCACATTAGAGCGACAGGCGTGGCAGCAGCGGATGCCTTTACATTAGCAGCGCGTCTGACTGGGTCGTTCCCAATACGGGGATAGTATAACCACTGCAATAGGTATAGTGGGACGGACCCGCGCGACTTGCGCTGCCGTGTATGTATTAGTATGACATTATCGGCAGCGCGAATGTCGCGCATAAGTCGCGCTGCTAGTCGCCTAAATGTGAGAGCGCTCAAAGGCTTCCGGCAGCGACACTGTATCTTCTGTGCTACTAGCGTCCTCTCGAGATCACTTGTAAGATACCGTAAGATAGGCAAGAGACAAATTGGGTACAGAAACCTATACAGGAAATCCCGGGGGACAACGGGAGCATATTAGACATACTCTTACTGTACTATACGTACACTCTCTTCCTCTTATTACAAAAAATATTGTACGAGGTTTAAACTTATACTAAAGTTACACGGCCAATTAGAAAAGTGTACCTCCATTAATGAATGTTGTCTTTCATGTTGTCATTAAAATTAGGACAGTCTTTTTAAATTGATCGGTTCAAGGTTAATACCTTAGACCTTAGTACGGTTCTCAGCCTGGTACTAAAGTGTTTGGAAGAAGGGGGATTGTCTCGGGAAGTCTCAACGAAAATGTAGCATTAGAGCTAATAGTTGTAATTAAATAATAGTTACTAACTTGAGGCCAACCATTCTCCAAGTACTCATGATGTGAGGTAGTTACGGGCCTTCCATAAGCGCCCAGAAACTTTCCATTAAAATACTGTAGGTATTTTTATAAACTTGAGATTCACACTCGAAATATTTTTTTAGGTCAGACAGTGACAGTGACAAATAAATTAATGACATAAATCTTGACATAAACTGTACACGATTTCAGAAAACAGTCTTTATATAAGTTCGTTTGTTGCGTTAAAAATACGAAACGGTTTTCCCTGTGGTTTTCCCTCTCTCTTTCCCTGAAGAAATTAGTACTAAAATAACTTAGCCGGTCTTATTCATTGACTTAATTCTATTTATTTTTATTTATTTATCTCAATAGCGAGCTCTTCCTCTTTCTTCCTCGAACCTTAGATACTTTTCTACGAAGTGTGAATTCAAATACGAAACCAATTACTTAAACTTATATAAGCATGAAGTGGATAAATCTATGGTGGTTGGATAGTTCAAAACAAGACAATTCTCTCGTGGAAACTTTCCTGAAGGTTAAAAGGACAGTCATGCGCGTGGTTAAGTCCCAAATTCTCAAAGGTCACCTTCACAAAATCTTATTTCCATCCCCCGATTTAGGGCAATGGTCTCTGGATATATTTTCACTTCTCAGGAATTGCATCATGCTTATTTTCGGTTATGAATTCGTAAGACATTGCTACCACTAACAATTACCATAATTGACTTTAATCGTTAATGATAATGATTGAAAGCCCGCTTGAAAAAAAGTCCTGCCTAGCTATAATTTAGAACCGAGGTGTGTTCCTTTTTCTTTTTGTTTTGCAAAATTTCGTTTACCATGTAAAACATAGTTTGGGAGGTCGATTTACCCTTCTGGAATCCAAATCGTGTTTTATTGATCGTATTATTTGTATTTTATATTATGTAGTTTCAAATTTTTAATCTAAATTCAAACAATCACGGCCTTTAGTTAGGCCATAACGTAAGTCACTTATTTTAAATTTAGGATGGAGAGAACAACTATACCTAATTGTAGTAATAATAGTACTATTATGTAGTGGTCATAAATAATCACAATACATAAGGAAAACTCGTTCGTATTTGTATGACTCATCTATGCATAAGTTTATTATGTCTGTAATTTATTCTAGCTAGCTAGACTGAAGACAGAAACAATGTCCTTTCTACCGAGAGAGTTACCGCGGCGTTCATAGACCCATGTACAGAGAGCCTAAGAAATTAAGGCCCAGTTACATGCTCGATAGTTGACTGTGCTTATGGTTAAATGTCGTAATACCTATTTTGCGGGCACCTATACCTGTACGAGTTTTGAAGAAAAAATAAATTTAACCAATGGGCATTAAAACAGGTAGCCATTATGATAGTTAAGGATTTTTTTTCAAAACACACACTTTGTAAGTATTCTGCCGCTGGTAAAGAGATTTAAAAACCGCTAGTTATCGATCACGCAACAGGGGCCCTATTTTTGAATCATTCGCTTCAAGATGGCGAGTGATTTTCGTTCGACGTAGTGTCAAAAGTCATAGAAAAAAATCGTTTTCGAACGAAAATCACACGCCATATCCAAGCGAGTGATTCAAAAATAGGGGCCCTGGCCTTAAAGAGACATTTAGTGCAGGCACCCATAAGGGCAATGCTTGTTTTCGGCGTATATAATGGCCGTCTTCGCCCTAAAACGTCTAGTTTATTAGATTAGCAGTTGTAATGACTGTTTCATTACCTACCTTCTTATAAATAATTAGCAACTCTAGTTAGACTCTCTTTACCAAAACTCCAATGTATTATCATAACTAGACGGTTGGTCCGTAGATCAGCGAAAGCAACCTTTAGACCGAGTTCCCTGAATCGTTTTATTGCACCATACCCACGTGATTCGTATCACGCCCGCCGATTCCCCCGATTCCCCTCCGACGCGTCGGCTCTATCTAGGTGACTCAACGGACGCAAAGCGCACGCAATACAATGCAACCGGTTCAAGATCAAGACGAGCTACTTATGTATGATATGACGTAGACAAACTCAGGGGGAATGGTGTCTTTTGTTTACATTGCAACCCTGAAGGCATGGTGAGAATGATTTGTATTGTGATGGGCATGTATCAGAATATTAACAACTTCTATCGGGTTCTACTTAAGTAAAATAAAATGAAATGAAATGCATTTATTTGCTTATGAAAAAGGATAATATAGGTGTTAATTCTACGGTAAGCTCAACTTTACTTACTACTCGTAGGTACTTGTTGACTCAGCGTCTTTCTTATGGTTACTGATGCGTTTTATTTATATTAAACTTTTCTAGTAGGATATACTTAAATGGTACAGACAACTCGTTCTTATTTCAGCAAAAAATGTGACATAATATACTTAGGTTAGTACATCAGCGTGTCAGTCAGTAGGAGCAAAAATTGTAATCAAAGATTCTACAGAATAGAGCTTTAAAATCCTGTAACTCAGAGATACGGTTTATAATCCAAAGTTATAACTTATAATAGCTTATCAATGTAGGTCTAGACTCTATGTAGATACATACATACATATTAGAGATGCGCCGAATATTCGGTTTGTATTCGGTATTCGGCGTATTCGGCATTTTTTCCACTATTTGTATTCGGCCGAATTATTCGGTTTAAGTGCGAATATATTCGGTTTGAGTATTTCTATTTTCCTGGCTACATAACATGGAATAGAACTGAAAGAAAAGCTTCATAAGTAAGATTTATGTTTTTTATAAATTAAATAAAACTTGCATATTTACATGCCGGCTATCGGCAAGACATGTTGATACTTCAACTAAACAAACACCTGTTATGTACATGACTACACATGTTTTGAGTAAATAAATGCATCTTATCTTATCTTGCGAAAAACGTGTTAACGTGTGAATAATAAATGAAAGCAATTAAACTTGAAATCAACATGTACTTATTTTAAAATCTTAAGTCCACATATTTATTTCTCGACCTATAGTATAGTAAACATTCATTTTTAAATTTAATTCAACATTTATTTAAACCCTAGCTCATTAATTTTACTATTTACTTTTAAACATACTTTTTTTTAACTTATTTACTCCTTACTCGTGCAATGTTTTCAAGCAAAGTAACAGCGCGGTGTGTGCGCGGGTGGCAGGCGACGAGGTACGGCTCGCTCGCAACTAGCCAGCGGCGACAGGCAGCGTGCATGTTTGAACCTGTTTACGCGGAAATGCAGTGTAATGGTAAACCGAATAATTCGGCCGAATATCCGGTTCGGTAAATATTGAACCGAATAGTATTCGGTATTCGGTTATTCGGTGAAACCACTATTCGGCGCATCTCTAATACATATATTATTCATCTGTGAATGTAGGTACCTATATCAAAATTGCTACGTCTTTAATGAATGACAATGTCAAGTTCTATGACCTTAGAATTCTTTTGTTAGAAAATAACAAGGAGTATTGATTCTGGTTACTTAGAGGAGATATAAAATTTCTTCACCTGTATAGAAAGATTACATGATCAGTGCTGTATAGCCACAGATAAGTAAGAGTATGTGTATAGCACCGAACAGCAACATGTGTTTTTGTAACCTTCTTTTCTTCTCATGGGTGACTTGACGGCTACAAAAGAAGTAAACAAAAACAAACAAATTGTCATTATAAATCAATAAATCCTAACCAAAACCAGAAATGACATAATAAACATATACAAAAAATACATTTTTTTAAAAGTATAGGTATAGGTAGTTCAAAAATGAATGCCTTCAAGTAAATCCGCATGTTATGCTTACTTGCGCTTGTGTGGTGGCTGGCTAGCGAGGCATTATGCGTGCCCTGCGGTACCTGCCGACCCTGGGCAGAAGACTGTTCTCCCAGACTACCGGGCAGACTGAGGACCCAACGCCCAAGTCTGTAACAGCTGATAACTATCAATACACCTCGGAGTCTCCACCCAAGTCGCTGGAGGAATCCCAACAGCAAAATTGTGAGTAATTTTGTTCTGATGTAACTCACCAGACACACAAGACACGACGTCTAGCTCAGCCATACTCAACCTGCGGTCCGGTGAGCCCTTTTGTGCGGCCCGCCAGCCTGACCCAAGAACCCATGCTATACTCGCCAGGAATCTAGGCAGGCATGGAAGGAAAATGTGGATCAAAATTTTCGCGCTCGCGTTTAAAGTATACATAGATTCTCGCCTTTTCAGACATAATTTAAATTTGTTTTAGCTAGCACTTTCTCGTATTATGAATCGACAAATCACAGTTGTTTCTATTCTGGTGTAAATAGAGGTTAAATTTTTCGCACTCGCTCGCTACGCTCGCGTAAACAATCTGGTTTTGCCGCTGTTCCGATCTTATGGACTTCCAATTTCTTTCTATCAATTAAAAGTAAAAAAAACGCGGTTATACTACTACGCTCGCGGGGTGGGGGGGTAGAATTCGTGTTTTTGTGGTACTATCACATGTAAAACTCCCATGCGGCCCTATTAATTGTTATCATCATCAACTTACAAAGTAGGTAAGGCACACATTTCTAAATTTCCTAATGGTTTATTAGGGAAAACCAGGTACCAAACAGCGAATTTTATTTAATAGTATTATAACTTGTGCTTCTTACCCACAGTTGCGAGCTACACTGCAGAACCTGAAGCTAGTAATGAAGAAGGAACCGCTTCTGACCAATCTCACCATAGTTCCACATTCGATAAGCTGTTCTTGACAAGTGCGCGAGGCAATTACAAGCCAAACAACAAGATCACCGTGGTGGGTGCTGGAGACGTCGGCATGGCCACTGTCTTTTCATTGCTAACTAAGGTGATCAAATTGTATCATTGTCATTGTCTTATGCCGAGATTGGCTTCACAAGCCATCTTCGTGCGCATCGGCGCCAACTTTATTAGGAGTCGAAGAGGCCGAAATCGGTCGGAGGGTATTATTATGCCGAGATTACATATAGGTACCCAGACCCAGGGCTTCGAGTCTCGCGTCAATCGAACTTTTTTAGCGTGGTAATTTGAAGACGAGGTTGACCGTTTTCGAAATGCCACTCAGAAGAAATTGAAATGCAAGGAAATCGTGACCTGATAAAGCAAAAAGTGTATTTTCTTCGATAAAGAAAATTCGATCCGTGTACTTTTTTTGAATGCGATTTCCCCATTCTTCCTTATAATATTCCCTTCACTTCTTATATTAGTATTGAGTGTTGATTGAAGAGCAGACTTTCAATGCTGATAGTTTTTTTCTTCAGGGAGTAACGAATGACATCAGCATGGTTGATTTCTGCGAACAGAGACTCAAGGGAGAGTTCATGGACTTCCAGTGCGGTTCCAAATTCTTGAAGAATGCAAAACTACGTGCTAGTACAGGTTATTAATCCAACAATCTCTAAGAGTACTGTTTTTAACTACTACGTATGTATTTACATACTAAGTAATATGCTGGTCTGTTTATACCTTAAAAGGCAGATGAAGATACCTTTTGCTTCATCTATTCCTCAATTCATAATTGTATTGCAGATTTCGCTATTTCATCAGACTCAACGATTTGCGTGCTTACTCCATGCGTCGCGTCAGAGTCCGGCACTCAGACAGAAGATAGTCCACAATGTAATGCTGAAGTTTTGGAGTCTGTGGTACCAAAGGTACATTTACAACCTACTCACCCTAGAGAAATGCGTTATCTACTAATCCTTAGAGAATTACGTAGGCTCTTGGCCGTCCATTAATCACGTGAGGCTCAAAAGGGGGGGGGAGGGGTACGGAAAACATCACGAAACATCACGAGGGGGGAGGGGGGGTCTCGTTAGACATCACGTGTATTAATTTTATTTATTTTTTGTCAAAAAGCGCTATTTCTGAACCGAAATTTTGAAGGTGCGAAAATTTTAACGATTTGTAGTATACTGTCCACGAAACGCCCACGCGTATCCTCACGCTACGAGGGAGGGAGGTTCTCGGCGTAGAGCGCGAGGATGATGGTGCCGAGTGGCTTGACGAAACCGAAGTTAATATGTCACAAACCTCTTTGCCAATAACAACTGCCAGTGAAGAAGAAGCTTTACCAGTTGTAACCTTAAATGAAAGTCTTGCAACTCCGTGGGACGAAGACAACATTAATTAATTATTATGAATTAATTAATTATTCATTAATTTTATGGCAAATACATATAAATGTTTTTCGAATCAAAACGCCATTTGTTAAATATTTTTTTCTAGTCAAAAATAGCCTTTACAAACTTCCAAAAAAATACACGTGATCCAGGGGGAGGGGGGGGGAGTGGTCCCAAACCTCACCAAATATCATCAGGGGGGAGGGGGGGGGGTCAAAAAATGAGAAAAACGACCTCACGTGATTAATGGACGGCCCCTAAGCAGGGCCTGATAACCCTTACGCTAATAAGCTCGCAGCAATCTAGGACGTAAGGATCTAAGGGGGCGCGAGCGCGCTGAAATCGTGTCTTCGCTAAATACTTTTTAGACCGACCGTAATACACCTGGCTGGGGTGCGTCCTGGTAATAGCCTAGGGCGGTCTGAACTCTTGATCAGTCACTGACTTTAGTAAGGGTATTGAGTATGGCCCCCAAAGTAAAAGTGCAAAGTAGAAACAGTGACCAAATAAAGTTATTTGAAAGCTTTAACTTTTCCAGCTCATGCAATTTTGCCCGGACACAATCTTGTTAGTGGCAATCGACCCGGTAGACGTGATGTCCTACCTGGTGTGGCGCATGTGTCTGCTGTCCAAGGATCGTGTGTTCGGTGTCGGGAACAACCTTTATTCGGCCACTTTCCGGTACTTGTTAGCCGATCGCTTGGGGCTGGCCCCTTCGACTTGTCACGGATACATCATCGGAGAAAACGGAAAGACCAGTGGTAAGTGTTAACCTAAAAAAACATTATTCTCATGCTCGATTCGGTCGCATCACTCTGATTAGGATTTGTTCCGTTCGACTATCATAGCTGTGAACCAATGTTACATTAAATAAATAATCAACGTAAAATTGGTTCACAACTTTACGTTGATTAATTACGTTTACTTTAGTCTTATGAACTAAGACCATAATAATGTCGTTTATTTCTGCATGTAGACCTACTGGGTGCACTTATACCACCACCAAGAACGCGCTTTGGTCTCCCAAATCACATTTCTCTCCGCTATATCAATTGCCCAAATGACATTAGTGGTGAAAACTGAGACCGCTTACCGGTGATGCCAATTAACAATAATCTCTGAGGACATCGTCTGATTAGTGAATTTACCCTGCTTATCGCGCTAGTACAGCGGTAAAGAACAAGCAAAACCTTAAAAATCAAATTATTAAGGCATGGACACACTGGATGCGTTCTGCGTCAAAAAAACGCTGCCTGATTCCAGTTAATTTCGTATAGACCCAACCGCAGAACGCATTCAGTGTGTCATATCCTTTAACCACCAATAGTAGTTACCTAAAACCAGTGTCAAAAGTATTGACTGATTATTCTGTCGCATGTCCCCAGTGCCAGTGTGGTCGGGCGTGACAGTGGGTGGAGTACTCCTCAAACACCTCAACCCTGACGTGGGCACGGACCAAGATCCCGAGAACTGGCAGGAGATCCACCGCCAGGTGCTCCAGAGCTTCCAGGAAATCCGCGCGCTGAAGGGATCCAACTCCTGGGCCACTGCGCTCTCCATCACCGACATCTGTTCCACGATACTGAACGATGCGAACAGCATAAGGACCTTGTCTACATACGTCAAGGTATTTGCTCGAGATATTTCTTTTAGAACCAACATTGGTGGGACTGACAGAATAGTTTAATAAAGGTTTATTTAACCTTAGTTGGCTTATTTAATCCGTATGAATAAATAATCCTACTACTATTATAAAGGCGAAAGTTTGTAAGTATGGATGTATGGATGTATGGATGTATGGATGTATGGATGTTTGTTACTCTTTCACGTAAAAACTACTGAATGGATTTGAATGAAACTTTACCACAATATAGCTTATACATCAGAATAACATATAGGCTACAATTTTTGAGGTTTCTAATGTGAGGTCGTAAAAAAACACATTTTTTGCGCTACTAGACGGGACGAACCTGAAGTCCACGCGAACGAAGTCGCGGGCAAAAGCTAGTTATAAAATAATTGCGTATCCATACCGCCCGGTGGCATGTGCCGGTGGCCATGCCGCAGCGGAATTTTTTATAGCACCTACCTATCTGTCAATTCATAACGTTGGCCACCGCCCGGTGTGGATATACACCATTACAATAAGTTAATAGTTGATATCTTCTTTAATACAGGGTGAGCACAACATAGACGAAGAGATCTTCATGTCTCTGCCATGCGTGGTGGGCGCCTCTGGCATCACCGACATCATCCGTGAGCCACTCAGCAACACCGAGATCGAAATGCTGCAGATATCTGCCGAAGCAATCAGAGAGAACAAGAATGGCGTCAAAATCCCTAGTCACAGTGACTAGTGCTGCTTTTTTTAAGAAATCTTATATTTATCGGCCGTTAGTGTTTCTCAGTAAACTTTGTCGCTAACCTTCCATGGAGATCGTTTACCTTTTATAGACAGTTACTCGTATTTGTATTCTTATATTCAGTCTGTTCGTTTGGTAGTTTGTTAAGTACTGTTTCAATAAATCCTGTTTAACTTAAAATGAGTTTTGTTTCCAGCACAAAGAGCCGCAGTTAAGGATCTACTTATGGTGACCTATAATTGTAAATAAATATGAAGCCTTGAAAAAAATAAGCATAAATTTTGAATAATCGACCACACCGCAGGCATTCATTATGCCACAGGCCACAGGTGAGGTGCGTGCGTGTAAAATTATCCTGTTTACTTTTCATCAAGGTAGTAACGTGGTAGTTACCTCCTACCTGACTACACCTACACGTTTTGTTTTGTTGTAAATACAATAAGTTCCTCGGAAGTTTTATCACCAGCCCTACTTACTATCCTTCGCAAATGATGTCATCTAAAGTTTTAAAAATAAATCAAAATCAATGCAGGCCTTCAGGAAAAGTTGAGGTTTACATTGCAATGTCAATGATCCCATAAACAAATTGTACTCAGTCATAGTTCAAATAAACCCGCGGCCGTCAATGTTGATCGTAGTCCTGTATCCAACGATTTTCAGTGCGCTATAATCGTACGTATTTATGAGCTTTATGGTTGATATTAGAGTGTATGGTGGGTCAGATTCGGGCATGCGCGTTGCTGTGGCCACATAAACGGAGTGTTGAAGGTCACCTTGAACCGAGGAGCGCGGCAACTAGACAGACAGCCGGCACCGCCTCATCGCAAGCTGCGTCCGTCGAGTGAGTGAGTCGCGCGGACCCACGGCCGAGCTACGTGCCTACAAACACGCAGCCGACGCGCAACTTTTACTCTGTAAGTAATATTTTCGCGAGACCTGCAAGCATTGCATCATGATTTCAGCTGTTCCATAGACAAAGCAAACTCGTTTCGCTTAGTTGTAAGTACTTAGTAAAAACAATAAGTTTGCGTCATTCTGTTAAAAATTGTAAGTTGTTCGCGCCGCGCCCTCTTCCTACGGGCTCTGAAGTTTTAGCGATAACGTAGTTTTAAACTTTTCGACAACAAGGATCGCATGTGGTTTTAGTTTGTTCTATTAAATATTGCAACAGTTAAGGTAAACATTGCAAATAAAAGACTTGTCGGACTGTACGAAAAGGATAATAATTTGTTTTACTCTTGTTAATTTTAACAATAACAGTCTAATGTAACAATTTTATTAACAGTGTACCTACGCGGCCCTTTATTTTTTGTTAGTCGTTTGATTTAATAATTTAGTTTCCAATTAAAGTCTTCTACTTAATAAGTAATCTAATCATATATTTATTTATTTATATTTAAACTTAATTGCACAAGCAAAATTTGTACACAAGGTGGACTTAACGCCATATTATGGCGTCTACCAGCGCTCTACCAGTCATACCTTTGGGCTAAGCAGATGATTATCATGTTTAGATCCTACTTTTCATTCATTTGACACATTGTTAAATAATAAATATTTCTATAATTCATATTTCTAATTCTATCATGGACTGACAGGAGGACATTTAAAGGACAAACAATATTTCCTGGCTTGTTATTTTTATTTTCAAATATTTTCCTCGGGATAATATGTAATTGTCCTTGGCTGTTTCAGTTAGTCAGGGCATTCCCCATTTGCGAATAAACACGCGGGTAACTTTTTCCAATAAAAATTTAGAGGTATTTTTGCCACATAAGTTAGTAGGTATAACTAGTTTAATTTTTGCAAAGCAATATGAAAAAAGCCGTTTAAAATTCAGACATTGCCCGTTATTTGCGCAATAATTTTCATGATTTCCGCGAAAGGTTCAGTTTATTTTTGGGTTGAGTCATCTGAGTTGTTGAGGCTGCGCGTGCGTGACATCCCACAGCTACGTTGCGACCCCACTATAAAATTTCACACTTCCTGTGACCACCGTCATTCATACAGTACCTACCAAAGTGATCAAACTGCATTTGTGGTCATCTCAAACAGTGACGTTACCAGTCACTCTTCGGTCATTCAACTAACAAACTCATCTCAAAGGATTTCAGTTCTCAGTTCGTTCAATTTCACCGAGTAGTGCACTTGTTTCAGACTTTCTTTGAAATTGTTTTACGATATTTTGGTCGCGTGCTGTGAATTCAAGTGGATTAGTTAATTAAACTTAAATAATGACTGAAAACAATCACGTGAATCATTGTAACGGTGGCCGCTGTAAGTAATGCATTGTTTTGTTTTATTTTGTTTTTTTTTAATCGCGCTAGAAATTACTGCCTACTAAGAAAAGTAAAAAAAAATTGAAGATTTTTTTCTGTAATGTTACATCCGTTTTTATTTAGCTTGCAATCGTGCATTATAAATTCCTTGGTTCTTATCTGCTGCTCAGATTAGTTTAGCACTCCGATAAGTTATTTGAAATGCGATTAAGTATTGTTTAGTATTTGGCAAGGTTCGTATTAGTGCAGGTGAATTACCTACATATTCATTTTAGTGATAAATAAATTAACTACTTACTTACTTTATTTTAGTGAAAAAAAAGTGTTATTTATTACACACAATATTTTTAATTAGTTTAGATCCCGAAATTGATCAATGTTTTCTTTTTGTGAAACAGAAAAGACATTTTATGCATTTTTACTTAATTCTGCAGCTTGAGGAAAGAAAACTAGCCTGATTGAGCCTACTCACTATTAAGTGTATCGTATATTTGACAGATTTTCCGTCCTTTTGTTAAACATTGTAAAATTGTTAATGATTCGGGGCAAACCCCTACTTATTTTGGAAAAGTTGCCGAATATTTGTGATGGTCATATAGCAGTGGTCAAAGTTTCGATTTCAATTTGTTTTGTAATCAAATTGGCGCGCAAATAAAAAGTTGTTACTCTGTGGTGCAGGGAAGATGGCGACCATCGATCAGCTGTTCCAGCCCGTTCAAGGCAAGGTCGATGACACCGGCAACAAGGTGACGGTCGTTGGGGTCGGCCAGGTGGGAATGGCGGCCGTGTTCTCACTGCTCACACAGGTTAGTATTTTTTTTGTAAGTAATTAATACCCAGGGAGTGTAATGGATTAACTTGCACGATTAACGCCACTGTCAAATACTGTCAATAGATAAAGTATCAGTTCTAATTTTATAAATGCGAAAGTGTGTAGGTACATGTATGTGTTCAATTTTCTTTTCATCTTTCCCCCTTACTAAAACGGCTGAACCGATTTTAACGTAGATACTCGTATTTAAACATAATTTTATATTAGCCCAATGATGACGGACTCACGATTGACAAAGAATTAGGGATACTTACCGCTTCTTTTTTTATTAGATAAAAAAAAGATTAAGATCATAACCTATTAATAATTGAGACTTAATTATTGCACATCCAAAATTGGTAGGCAAGGTGGATAAAACTAAACTCTTTGTGGCAGTTTTACCAGTCATATGTCCATAAGCACAATGATAGTTAATTGATTAAGAAAGTAAAATGCGATCTATAGAGTTAGGTAGGCAATAAGTCTAATGAGGTCATGCGTGGGTTTGATTCTCTGGTCAATTTATCGTTTATTTTACTGTTTAAAAAGTGATTCTAAGAACACCAGATACACAGACAGACGCGTTAAACTTATAAAAACCCTCTCTTTTTGGGTTTAAAATAATGTAATTAATTTAAACTGACTTTGTTTGTAGTGATGGCAGTATAAAGAGAAAGAATATTTACGATTTGGCAGACTGCCACCAATCCAATTGGATCACTGCTGTAAATTATGCCGTTGGGCTGATTTTGATTTTTCAATAGTCACATAAGAAATGGGTCTACCTTGTTTCGCAGAATTTTTGTTGTCATAATTTTATTTGGCATATATCATCAAATAGCATAAACTTCCTTTCGCAGAACATCAATTAGCATTCACTCATTTATCAGACGTTCAAAACGCATAATCGTGTAAGCTAGAATCATCTTTAGGCAGAAATTTAATATTCATAATAGTCTTAAAGCAGAATCATCCTAACGCAGAAAGTTCACAGATAGAATCGTCTTGTGGCATACAATTCGTATATATAGTCATTAATAGACAGAATCATCCTATCGCAGAAAGTTCACAGTCCGAATCGTCTTTTGGCATATTTTTCATATTTAAAATCATTACAAGGCAGGCAAATCAAACATGCAGCATGCAAGCAAGCATTCAGCATGCAAGCAAGTATGCAGCATGCAAGCAAGCAAGCAAAGCATGCAGCATGCAAGCAAGCAAGCAAAGAATGCAGTTGAATTTTTTAAAATCTGTCGCTTTAAAATTTATCAGTCTAATAAGATTTATGAATGAAAATAAAGGTAGGTTTCCTGTATCGAGTTAAACTTAGCCACAGTGGTTTAAAATGTTATGCGTTTGATAGTCAGTATGGATGGATGTGATTTTAACCGATGCATTATTACCTTGAGCACAGATAATATCCTTGAGTAATACTTAACGTTGAAAAATAATGATCAGTTTCCACAATATCTACTAAATGGTCTTTAACTTACTACGCTCAACTGTACCCCGTAAGCAGATACTACCCATGTAGTGGATACATTTGCATTGTTTTTTGAGGTACATGAGAATAATGGTTGTACTGAAATGTATGAAAATTGTGCTTAATGTATGTATGTGTTATGTACCTACTTAATAATATGAAACATAGGTATTGATGTTGATATTGTTTTATCGCATTTTAAATCGATTTAGTTCATGATCGTCGTGCAACTGTTATTTTTATAATGTTTTATTTAAATTGCTTATTTAAAATAGGTAATATGGAGCCATGTATTACAATCTAATCATAAAACCTTCCCTTTTTCTAATTGCCTTGATCATCACTGTTGAAATACCAGTATAGGAACACACTCTGTGCCTCACCATTATCCTGATTTAATTGTTTAAATATAACTCGCCAACGCAAGACACTTCGCATTCCGACTCGACTGACAGGCTGCTATTGAGTTCAATGCATATTGATACTTACCTAATTACATTCTTGGTCATACTTAGTTACCTATGTAGTACCAAGGTAACGGATACCTCCGTCTGGACTGACAATAGAATGATGATCAATCAATTGATCAATTTTCATGGTTTAATTTTCTTTCACCATTCTGTACTCAATACTCAATACTTTATTGCTCCATAATGTACAATTATAGGTGTTACAATTAAGGCAAATTGCAAACGATCATTATGTACCCTTTACGGCGCTGCTAAAACAAGTGCTATAGAGAGAGGAAACTTTACTTTATAAATTAAAAACATAGAAAAATCATTTTTAAATAATAATAATAATACACATGCCGAATAGTTAGGAAGTTCTTGCAGGACGACTCCAATTCCACAGGCTTTACCGAAAGTGCAGTTCACTTGGCCTAGGCCCGTGACACTGGCACTATAAATACCGAAGGCAAACCTGTCTTCGAGATCAAACAACTGCTAATAAAAAATAATAATAATAACTTGCAAATAGTTTTGTCATGTGGTTCATTTTATAACTTATCATCTAAGTATTCAATGATGCTATAATAGCACTTAGAAATAAGTAATAGTAATCAGTTCGTGTCACACACGTCACACACGTAGCGAGAACCAATCACTAAAGTTTATCCCGTTTTTGTCGTCACCAAGGACCACGGAATAGTCGGGGTCACTGATAGATAATTATTTTTATTTTTCGCAGGGTGTAACGAATAACATCGCCATGGTGGATGTGATGGCTGATAAGCTGAAGGGCGAGATGATGGACTTGCAGCACGGCTCCGCCTTCATGAGGAACGCCAAGATCCAGGCCAGCACAGGTAATAACGTCATACCTTACACATGACTTGAGAGTGTCAGACCTAAGACAACCTAGACTGTAAGACCTAAAGTCTAGGTCCTAGAGCATCCTTCTACATGCATAAGATGTGGGCAGCACGGTAGGGAAGAATGTTTTTATATTTTATTTTAGGTAAGTAACATTTTTTTAAATACGGGCATATAATAAATACCTTGCAGACTCACGAACATACAAGATATTAAATCGATAATTCATAATAATTTACACGCAACTTTACCCAGACGTGTTTCTCCTGTATCGTGTAAATTTCCACGGAACCGCGGAAAAAATAAAGATTATTTATTAAATATGAAAAAAAAAACTGTAAAAATATAGTTTAAACCCATTGTGATAACCATTTTTTTTGTCACCCTAATGACGAAAGGGTATTATAAAGTAGATGATTATTTAAAAGATAATAATGTATGGACTTGCACGATCACCACAAACATTGTAAAACTCTTGAAAAGAGGCATTGACAATAGTGACTGAGTTTCTTGCGCAGCTTCTTCTCAGCACTAGCCCACAATTGTCCCGAAGCTGTGGTAGAGTCTATGTTGTGGGACGAGTATAAGTGCCCCCAGTGGGTCTATATGCAAAAATAAACAACTTTTATGTTTTTTTTATGTCATTCTTTTGTTTACGAGACCGCCGGCGGCCTATCGATTCCTGAGCGTTAAATTTATTATTTTGGGATGAAAGGTTATAGTAGTGGGCTGTAATCGACATACAATGGAATAGGGGTTCCTCTAATGTCCTTTCTCTGTATCTTCTCCATAAACACTGATCCTCCAGAGAAGTTCAGAGAAGTTCTATATAAATAAGGCTGCTTTTCGCAGACTACTCCATCTCAGCGGACTCTAAGCTGTGCATCGTGACAGCAGGCGTGCGCCAGCGAGAGGGCGAGAGCCGGCTCGACCTGGTGCAGAGGAACACTGATGTGCTGAAGATTATTATACCTCAGGTCAGTTAGGCTTCAGCTTTAGTTAGAAGTCTAGTTTATGGCACGGACACTAACACTGTGAATCGGGAACCCTCATCACAAAGATGAGCTTGGAAATCAAGAAGCGTTCACATAGGGCATGTGTCTTCTTGCAACTTGAATGAAGATGATGATTATTAAGGTTTTTTCCCACTGCATCGTTTCATACCACCACCGTGCTAGGAACTTTCAGGCTCGAAAAGCAACACGATACCCTCACCTTGCCCACTAAACAGACAGCGTTCTGTCTCACCGTTATATGGAGCGAGAGCGAGCGAGAAAGTATTTTTCCGGTGCTGACACGCACCTTCAGGACAAAAACCTGAGGCCTCAATCATCTACACGTATGCTGTGTACTAGAGTTGACCCCTCATCTTGTATAAGTTTGTTACGCGTATTATAACTACCTTGTCACCATTTACAAAACCAGCGTCTTAAAACTGTGACTTTCATGAAAAAGCATGCAATTACCGTTGATGAAACCAGCACCTCATCTCGCTTCCAATCAATCTACCAACCGCTGCATCTTTGGTTAGAATACAGAATCTGGATAACTATTACAACAAACTTTCCTTCTCCAGCTAGTGAAATACAGTCCGGACGCGATCTTCATAATCGCGAGCAACCCTGTTGACATCCTGACATACGTGACGTGGAAGATCAGTGGCCTGCCGAAGCATCGCGTCATCGGCTCAGGAACTAACCTGGACTCTGCTAGGTTCAGATATCTACTATCGGAGAAGCTCGGCATCGCGACCACGTCTACACACGGATATATTATTGGAGAGCATGGAGACAGCAGTGGTGAGTGAACTTTTTGGCGGCAGTCGAAATGGCTTTAGAATAATCGAAAATAGTCATCGGTGATGACGGGCTTCTAGTATACACTTAAGGGTCTGTAGCAAGGTTTTTGATTATTATTAACTGCCTCGATGGCGAAGCGGTTAGAGGGTCGCATTTTAAAGCGACGGCTGCGCCAGAGGTCCCGGATTCGATTCCCGGGTTGGGCCAAAAATATGTACCTGGGTTTTTCTGTTCATAAATTCTCAGGGTAGCCCGGAGTTTGGAAGTTGGCGGTGTTTCACCCCCGTGCCTCGGAAAGCACGTAAAGCCGTTGGTCCTGCGCCTGATCTCTCTCCGGTCGTGTCAGATTGCTGTCCCATCGGACTAGGAGAGTGAAAAGAATAAAGAGTGCATCTGTGTTTTCGCACACACTTGTGCACTATAATATGTCCCGCGCAGTCGGTTAGTCGTTGTGACTGACTGGCCACCGTAGTCGAAATCGGCTAGGGGGACTATTATTACTATTATTATAGTGTAGATAAGCAATATGACGACCTCTTTAACTTAATTAAAAACGAATTTGATGTAATATTTCCGATAAAGAAGAATAAACCAAACAAGGCCAAATGCCAATTTAATAATTGGGCCACGACAGGAATTCATAAAAGTAGGATCAAGTTATATGAATTATATAGTCTACGAGAAAACTCTCAAGATCAAAACTTTATTGAATACGTTAGAAATTATTCAAAAATATTCAAAAAAGTTTGTGCTACAGCAAAATCACACCACCTTCGTAGAATAGTCTCTAGCGCCAAAAATAAAGTAAAAACAACATGGAGCATCATAAATAAAGAAACTTGTAAAAATAAATTGAGAGATAGCGAATTTACATTAAAAATCAATGATAAAACAATTAATTCAAATCCAGAAGTTGCAACTGCCTTCGAATCGTTTTTTTCACATATTGCACCTACAACAACGAAAGAACTTGCCTCTTCTTCAGTAATAGCGGAATCTATTTTAAAATTAAATGTCAATGGGTGTAATTCTCAACTGCAATTTAGGCATGTAGGACCTGAAGTAATAATAAAAACATTTCTAGAATTAAACATGAAAAAAACTGAGGATTTGTGGGGACTATCTGTACATATTATTAAGTCAATTATCGACACAATAGCTCCTCAACTGGCAATAATTTTTAACAAGTGTATTGATGACGGCCAGTTTCCTAGTTTAATGAAGATTAGTAAAATAATACCACTTTTTAAATCAGGTGACAAAAGTGACCCCTCCAACTTCAGGCCAATATCAATTCTGCCAGTCTTAAGTAAAATATTTGAAAAAGTTATATTCAATCAACTTTTAGCACACTTTTCATTAAACAAGTTATTGCATAATAAACAATTTGGTTTTACTAAAGGTAGAAGCACTACAGATGCAGGAGTTGCTCTCTTAACACATGTATTTGATGCGTATGATAATAGGCATGATGCTTTGGGTATCTTCTGTGATCTATCCAAAGCATTTGATTGTGTCGATCATGATACATTATTGAAAAAAATACGTCACTATGGGGCATCATTGAATTCATTAAGCTTAATTCATTCTTATCTCTCAGGTAGAACGCAAAAAGTATGTGTTAATGGAACTGAGTCTTCTGGGGCACCTCTAACAATGGGTGTGCCACAGGGATCTATATTGGGACCTCTCTTATTTTTAATATATATAAATGACCTCCCGCACTTTGTAGGGAATCTTTGTGACATAGTATTGTTTGCAGATGATACTTCGTTGATATTTAAAATTCCAAGAGGTAAAGGTAATTTTGACGATGTAAACAATACTCTTTCACAAGTACTACATTGGTTTACTGTTAATAACCTACTTCTTAATGGAAGTAAAACAAAATGCGTTAAGTTTACGATGCCTAATGTCCGACAGGCACCAACTCAGGTTAAGATCAAAGACAAATCCCTTGATACCATTGACTCCACAACATTCTTGGGTATCACTTTAGACTCCAAACTACAATGGGGTCCTCATATACAGACCTTGTCAAGGAAACTAAGCTCGGCTGCTTTTGCTGTAAGGAAAATTAGGCGTTTGACTGATGTAGAAACAGCTAGGTTAGTTTATTTTAGTTATTTCCATAGCTTGATGTCCTACGGAATTTTATTGTGGGGCTCAGCTGCTGATATAGAATCAATTTTTGTATTACAAAAAAGGGCAGTGCGTGCTATTTATAGTCTAAAACCTCAAGATTCCTTAAAAGAGGTGTTTCGAGAAATTAGAATATTAACTGTAGCCTCTCAGTATATTTATGAAAATTTAATGTATGTACGCAAAAATTTAGATTCATTTACGAAAAAAAGTGATATACACAAATATAATACTAGGAATAAGGATAAGCTTGCTATTCCACAATTCAGGCTTCGAAAGGTTGGTAATTCTTTCATGGGGAAATGTATAAATTTTTTTAATAAACTACCAGAATACATTGTTGACTTACCGATTACTAAATTTAAAATTGTTATTAAAGAAACCCTAATGACGAAAGGGTATTATAAAGTAGATGATTATTTAAAAGATAATAGTGTATGGACTTGCATGATCACCACAAACATTGTAAAACTTTTGAAAAGAGGCATTGACAATAGTGACTGAGTTTCTTGCGCAGCTTCTTCTCAGCACTAGCCCACAATTGTCCCGAAGCTGTGGTAGGGTCTATACTGGGACGTGTATAAGTGCCCCCAGTGGGTCTATATGCAAAAATAAACGACTTTTATGACTTTTTATGACTTTTATTAGTTATTATAAAAATAGTTTAATTAAGTAGTTGGGAAGTTAGAATTAGTTCAGCTAGTTTTCACTATCTTAATTTCTTACAGTGCCAGTATGGTCCGGCGTGAACATCGCCGGCGTTCGTCTCAGCGACCTTAACCCTAAGATTGGCTCCGAATCCGACCCTGAGAACTGGAAGGAGACACACGAGATGGTGGTCAAGAGTGCTTACGAGGTCATCAAGCTTAAAGGGTACACCTCTTGGGCTATCGGCCTCTCGCTCTCGCAACTGGCAAGAGCCATACTGTCCAACGCCAACAGCGTGCATGCTGTCTCTACTTACTTAAAGGTTAGTGAGAAAGACAGACTTCTTAAGAGTTTGTCCTAATGGTAAATAAAATATAAATATATGAATATATGCTCCAGACAACACACCAATTGTCTGGTTTCGTGGTAAGGAATTTTCTTCCTTGTGTTACGAAGTACCAGACAACGATTATGACGGGGGCGTCTCTCATAAATACTTAAATACATACTTAATAAAATGATCATGTAATGTACCATGACAAAGGTACAAATGTTCTTGCTCATCACACAAACATTTGCCACCTGCGGGATTCGAACCCGCGACGGCCGGCGTTATAGTAAGGAGCGCTAACCAATACACCAAACGCGTCGTCCTAATGGTGGTTGTCATATCCGTTTATCGAGCCCTGACCGCCGACTTATCGTAAGCGACATTTTTACGAAAAATGTTTTTTTATCGCAAATCACGTTTTAAACTACAGCGGACTAGGCCACATTAACAGTTCCCGCCAAACAAAACCGTTACAAAGTTACAGCAAAAGTAACATTTGTCGTAAGCATCAGTAATTTTCTAAAATTATAGTAACCGACAGTGTCAAATGTGATTGTATGTAATTTACCTGGTTAAAAATTGTATCGTAAGCTCCTGCTCTTGTTATCGCAACCGACATAGTACATTGAAATCACGCCGAAACGTAAAGAAAATCATGTCTCTACAAGTCATTCCGGTGAAGAATGTGGCGTGAGCAGCATCTCTCTGCATTGTTTTCGCTGTTTAATTATAATTACCTGTTTATAACGACTATAGATTGCAAGAACGTCTCAAATTTGTACAAGATGTATGTTTCGCACTTAAAAGCGAATAAACTTCAGTCCGAAATATTGACAAAAAGAGTATTTCGCCATATTTTCAAAACGGATTTTAATATTGGATTATATTTGCCCAAAAAAGATAAGTGCAAGAGCTACCCTGACCCGACACTACACTGAAGACATCCCGGACATCAGCCTCTACGAGATTAGGATGGCCCTAAAACAGCTTAAAAAAAACAAGGCACCTGGCGAGGACGGAATCACAGCAGAGCTTCTGAAAGCGGGTGGAACACCGGTACTCAAAGTCCTTCAGAAACTCTTTAATTCCGTGCTGCTAGAGGGCATCACGCCTGAGGCATGGAACAAAAGTGTGGTGGTGTTGTTCTTTAAAAAAGGAGACAAAACCTTATTGAAGAACTATAGACCAATCTCACTCCTGAGCCATGTCTACAAGCTGTTCTCAAGGGTCATCACAAATCGTCTCGCACGTAGGTTTGATGACTTCCAGCCTCCCGAACAAGCCGGATTCCAAAAAGGGTATCCACACATCCATACGCTTAGGCAAATTATACAGAAGTCAGAGGAGTATACCTCTAATATGCCTCTATGCTTAGCGTTTGTGGACTATGAGAAGGCCTTTGATTCGATCGAAACTTGGGCGGTGCTTCGGTCTCTTCAGCGGTGTCACATAGACTATAGGTATATAGAGGTGTTAAAGTGTCTTTATAACAACGCCACCATGTCGGTCCGAGTACAGGAACAGAATACGAGGGCGATTCCACTGCGAAGAGGTGTAAAACAGGGAGATGTTATATCTCCGAAACTGTTTACAGCGGCATTGGAGGATGCCTTCAAGCTCCTGGAATGGGAAGGATTCGGCATCAACGTCAATGGCGAATACAACACACATCTCCGGTTTGCCGATGATATAGTCGTTGTGGCAAAGACGCTGGACGATCTTGGCACTATGCTCGAAGATCTCGACCGAGTATCCCAACAAGTGGGTCTTAAAATGAACATGGAAAAGACAAAAATTATGTCGAGTTCCCGTGTTGTACCCACTCCGTTATCTGTTGGGAACTCAACTCTCGAAGTTGTCGACGCGTACGTCTACCTTGGACAAGTGATCCCATTAGGTAGGTCCAACTTTGAGAAAGAGGTCAATCGACGAATCCAACTCGGCTGGGCAGCGTTCGGGAAACTGCGCAAGAGCGTCTTCTCGTCTCAACTACCTCAGTGTCTGAAGACAAAAGTCTTCAACCAGTGTGTGTTACCGGTGATGACATACGGATCAGAAACGTGGTCTCTCTCTATGGGCTTCATAAAGAATCTCAAAATCACACAACGAGCGATGGAGAGGGCTATGCTCGGTGGTCGAATCAGAAATGAGGAGATACGAGTACGTAGAAGAACTAAAGTTACGGACATAGCCCTACGAATCAGTAAAAAGTGGCAGTGGGCAGGGCACATAGCGCATAGAACTGATGGCAGATGGGGCAGAAGAGTTCTAGATTGGAGACCCTTCAACCAAAAGCGCAGCGTAGGACGTCCACGGACAAGATGGACATACGACCTTGTAAAGATCGCAGGATCGCACTGGATGCAGAGCGCTCACAACCGGTCGTTGTGGAAAGCCGTGGGGGAGGCATGTTTAGCAGTGGACGTCCTTTGCCTGATGGTGATGATGATAAAAATTTCCAAATTTGAAATAAAAAACTTTAATTGAAAATTGTTTCCTGTCATTTGCGCTTCATTTTCAAGCAGATAAAATTTATCGTAGGGGTATCGTAAGCGCCAGAAGGATGAATAAATTGTTTTGGAATGGCGGGCAAAAACATTGTAAGCGACAAAAAACCTTCATAAACCAGACTTTAAAAAAAATTCTTGCCCTAATACATTAATCTTCAAAAATTATTAACATATGTTAAATTTCTACTTACCCGCACTGTTATAGGCAAAGATATTCTGAAAAAACCTCCTCCTGTAAAGTTTGGTTTTTGTCGCTTACATTAAGATGGCGGTCATGGCTCGTAATAATCTAACATTAAATTTAAATAGATAATCCATATACCTAGTACACGTGTAATAAGCTCCTTGGAATGTTACGATATCAATGTAATTTATCAAATCAGTTTTTAAAACTATCTATCTACCTCCTACATAAAGTGATGAGCTAGTTTTGATAAGATAAATAACACTTCTAAGAACGTAGTGAGGTGGGCCTTTCTTGATATTGTTACGTATAGCGTAACTAATAGGGAGAATTATTAGCAATGTTAGCAATTTATAGTCATCAGGCGGTGCCCTGCAACTACGTTTTGATTTTACTTCCTTCCTAGCGTGATGTTTTATAGCCTGCAGCCTTTTCTGATGAATATTAAGCTATCTTATCTATATAGGTAACACAGAAAGAATATTTAAAATCGGTCCAGAAGTTCCTGAGATTAGCGCGTTAAACAAACTAATCAGCTTTATAATATTAATATAGATAATAGATATGATTCCCTAAAGTGATAATAAAATATTGTGAAATCATATTTCTTTATAGGAAAAAAACTTATTGTATTAAAAAACGTGGAAAACCGCGGAGGATGCCTATGTCTTGCAATAGACGTTCTTTGACTGTTAATTAAAATGATATTCCTTGCAGGGCGAACACGGCATCGATGAGGAAGTGTTCCTATCTTTACCCTGCGTGCTGGGCGGCGCAGGAGTGTGTGACGTCATCAGACAGCCGCTCACGGAGTGCGAGACGGCGCAGCTGCGCAAGTCCGCGCAGCTCATGGCGCAAGTTCAGGCTGGAATCAACTTTTAAATACTACTCTAAAATTCATGATTTAAAGATCACATTCCCATAGACAGCACCGAGACCGACGTGCGAAAGTAAATAGAAAAAAAAAGTTGTTCCAAAATATAAAGAGAGACGTTATTAGAGCTCTTCGTTTAGGCTTTCTACGTGAATGTGACCTTGTTTATCGATGACACTAAAGATACACAAATCTAAGGTTCATTACCTATAATATAGGCTTGATGGATACACATTTTTTAGACTAACCTATCTGGACGTGATCTGAAAAACAAACGTTCGGTTCAATCAAATTTTCATTCACCGTACCTATTTCCGAAGATCTCAAATATTAGCATCGAGTTTTAATAAAAATATAGCATCTTCAACTACGAGTTGATAAGAAAAGTACCTTAAGATTCAAACTTATCAAAGTATTAGGGTTATGACATATATGACTAGGAAGTACATAAATAACTATGCACTATACCTACTCGCGCCATCAACTTTGATGATTGTGATAACGATTTTATAATATTCACGCTTCTGAATAATGCATGTTATAAGTAATAACGTTTTGTTGTGTAATCCGGACAGACAAACCACTTAACTTTCGAAATTTTACATTAAATAATAGATTTTTATAGCACTTAAGTAAATTGTATGTTGAATCACTTTATAGTGTCTCGAATTTGTCACAAATGTGACATCTTGGTACAGAAATATACCTACGTACATGATTTTTCATAGAATGGTAATATTTCTAGGTGATTTTATTTTATACATTTTTATATCTAAAGCATAAATGTGTGTATTTTGTATGTAGCCTAATATAAATATTATTGAAGGCTTCGAAATGTTTTCGAAAATATTTTATATCTACTTACTAGATATCTAAATGTTTTATCTTTTTATCGAATTTATATCGACTTTTGCTGACCGTTGTTTGTAGGTAGTCAAAAGATTCAATAGTCAAATAATTCTAAATATCTGTCAGACAGCATTACTTAGATTAGGTCTAACAAATTCAATTCAATTCATTTCGTTAGACCCTGTAGATGTAGGTATATAAATTAACTGCATTTACAAAAAAAAATGTTATTATTACTGTAAGTTTGTATTTGGCATGACATATAAGTACTTATAAAAAAACGTATTTTGACAGTAATATAGTAGCCACATGAGTTATATTAGCCTATTTGTACTTTTTATACACTCACAGTATTCTAGCGTGGTAATTTTAAGAAATACTATTAATACTTATTTACTTCTATTTATTTGTAATAAATGTTGTGATTGAAAAAAATATTTTATTTAATTTAAGATTTTTATGGCGTCTCGGTATTTAAAAGAAATGAAACATTTTTATTTTCAAAATTATATAATTATTTTTTATTGTTTACATCATCAGTACTAATAAACTTGACATAATTATCTAGAAGTGACACTGGCATGTAGCTCGCTGAAATATAAAATGAGATTGAAAAATATTTAAAAAACATCTATTTTGTATCATAATAATAAAATCTTTATACATAATTCATAATAACTGTGCTCGTCAGATAATACATAATCGACGTCGAATTAAATTAATCGGAAGTCTTTTAGTTCATTACAATAAGGATCCACCTGTGTAGATGTTTCAATTCAAAGTCGATTAGGTACTTAATTCATAAAAAATAATCTATACAAATGATATTGGCAAATGCTAACTGATTTATGTGATGTGTAGATCGAAACATCATGCAAAACTCATAACAAGGCGAATTCAAACATAGCATAGACAAAGGAATGTATTTAAAATTATGCTGAAATAAGATAAGAAAAATATGAAAAGATGGCATCACAAAGAAATAATATTAGTTCATCAAGTGTAATTGAAATAAGAGTGAGGGATAGAAATAAAAGAAGTACGCATTACAAAGCGTAATGCACCACGTAATTGAAACAACGTAATTTATAACGTAGGTCATCTTTACACGTAACCAATATATTGGAACTAATACATATTCTCAGATGTTCTTCTGAGTTTAGGTGCACAATGTATTTCAGATAATACCGAAGTAAGAAAAACATATTTTTAATGACTGATCCGCTGTCGATATAACCTCTTTTAGCAATGTAAAATTGTGTGCCACAATTCGCTTCGTCATCGCAAAACAATCTAGTACCAATCTTAGAAAAACGGATCACGCAGACAGGAAAAAGTAAAGTTTGTGACAATATTTATGGTTTTCTGACGTTTTATAATTGGTTAATAAGACACAAGTATAGTTCACACAAACAAAGCGATGTTTACCTATAATTAACTCACGAGTTACATTACACTTACTCTTAACATAGATGTCATCTGAAGTCTACATAGTTTATTTTTTAATTCAATTGAAGTACAAACTATTGATTACATACAAACTATCAACATTTATATTTCGAACCCATACGAGCGCCGAGCGTAATGCGCTTGACCATCTATATTCACTTGTCAACAGTACCAATCTAATTCACTTATACCATTAAAATTTTGCATTTGGTCACAAATCAGGACAAAATTACGCGCTAACACTTATGTCTATATACAATTTAATAGTGTTTAACAAGTACATGCGTTAAATTAGGAATAAGCATGAAATATTATTTTAGCATAAATCACAGACACTTTCCTTAAAATCGGCCGCTCTAGAAAATCATACAAACTTTATACATCACAAAGCTACTTCAACAAGTATCTTTGCAACCCTACTATTAAACGTATACAACCATATTTATGTTTTAGCAACGTTGTGTGTGATAAAATTACAGCATAAACGATTCGTTTCTTTTTGAAGGCACAAAGGAAATACTGAGAACATTATTATTTAGATAATTAATAGTAGGCGTACGACAAACAACGGTGAATATCTTCAAATATAGCCACGAAGTTTCACAAAACAAAAATACCGAACTCACAGGTGGGTACATTGACTATAGAACGTCTAAACTAGGGCTTAGAGAAATTATATATATATCTACATTGAGTGTACGAATAATGTGCTATAGATCTACATTTGGCTCGCGCCTTTGTTCCTAAATTACATAAGAATAAAATCGAATTTAAAATTAAGATACCTACGTTTGAACGACGTGTATATTATATTGAGTCGAAAAGACTCGTGTCAAAAGCTCGTATTTCTATCTCGCCCGGCAAAGAAATTTTAACAAATCCGATAAGAACTTATAAAAGATACTATAAAAAATAAAACCTTTGTCAATTATTATAAAAAAATATGTAAATTGATGCGTCAAAATTTCATGCAAAAAAGGACTAAATCAATTAAAATAAATATACTGGGAGGTCAGTATTATTTGATACAATTCCCGTGTCAGGCAGTGTTGTAATAGAGTTTATTTCCGCGGAGACTACCAAGGATCTTAGTAACAACAATAACACCTACACAACTCAATGTCGTTTGACCATCTGTATATAGGTCGACCGCAAAACTGAGACGTTTCTGACGTCACTTTTGTCGCCTTTATTTTCATTTCCCTCCCAATTAATGTACTCCTTATCATTTATATGAATTAAACGATCTTTTTTCTACCTTAAAAAAGAACATTTAATTCATATTAAAAATATGGAGTACATTATTAGGGAGAAAAATACAACAAAAGTGACGTCAGAGACGTCTCAGTTTCGCGGTTTACCTTAGAGATATATTTCGCCATTTATCTTTTTTTAGTACAGTTAATATCCCTGTGAATTACTCAATAGTAATAATCTGAGAAGTACTTCTTAGTGATTGAAATACTAGTGGAATGATGTAAATCAAATAGATAATGGACAAAAGTACCTATAGACTTCCGAAACGCATTACAATATTAATATTCATTGACTAAGGGCCTTAGGTAATCTTAAGCATTGCACATTTGAATATCGTCGTAAAATTTCTTTTTGGAGGCAGCGATGTGGGATTGTTACTAAAACAATTGGGATTCAGATTTTTCGTTTCATTGATCGGTGACTGACAATAATAACTACAATATTATTATGTTTGTCGGTATAAGTTTATAACTTTCGCTTGTGATGGATAAAATTAACTATCATATTATGATATTTATAATACTCTATTGTTCGACATATTAAATACACAAACTCTTGCTCAAAAGCAGTTCAATTTCTAACTTTATAGTTACAATTCATAAATATTTTACTTATACACTCGCGGTGTAACCAGTGTGACACTAAAATATTTTTTTTATATTTTAAATCGGCAAGAAAAACATCTATATTCGAAGCGTTAGCAACTGAGTCGTGAGACCATTATGTCAATATAGATAGAAATATGCTGTACGCCGCTTTAACGGTAAGTGCAAGCGATATAGACATGACACTTACACGACTCGATTGACAACACGCCAACTCTAGTCGATTATAACCGATTTTAGTAACAATCTCGCATCGCTTACAGGGGCGTAGGTGTCATTTCCTAAATTAGGCCCTAGGTGGCGCTGTCATCGGGCGAGTCCAGGGGGCGGCCCCCCGGGGGGGCGGGGGGTCAAGTGTCCGGCGAGCGCAGTGCATTTAGCGCGTTCCCGTGGCCGAGCCCCGCCGGCCTCCGTCGGTCTAGGAAGGTCTTCAGTTGGGTAGCTGATAACGGTGATGGTGGGGCCTGCAAATACATAAATAAGTCGTTATTTTCTGTCTTGTTAAAGTAAGAAAACACAATTCTAAAAAAACGTCTACAACACTCAATAGAGGAACAGGGATCAGTGTAGTGTGTCCAGCAACAATACCATCCATTAATCTTTGCTAGTCCAACATTGTAAACAATCTTTTTGTAACTTTTTAAATAATACCAGCAAATGAAATTAGGTACTGAATATAAAAAGATGTGGAAGCTCGGTATGAAATATATATGTAAGTTATATGTTTATCTTGTTCTAAAAGGTTTTATTTCGCAAAAAAACAAATGTCAAGATTGTTTACAATATTCGACTAGTAAATAAAAACCGATAAATTCCCTTAGCTCACCTCATCAAACCACGGGTCCGCCATCGCATCTTTAAGCGGCAGTCGGTTCTGCGGCGCCGGCTCCAGGAGGCCGCGGATGAGCAGCTGCGCTCGCTCGCCGATGCCGCTCCAGTGCTCCGGCGGGAAGCAGTAGTCACACTTTATGATGTTCGCTGTGGTCTCCTCTATCGACTCGTCTAGGAACGGCGATAGCTGTGGGCGAAGTTGAGGAGGTATTAACGTGGAGTACTCTCTCTTTCAAGTTCATAACAAACCGGGAGAAAATATGTAGAATGTATGATGCGAGCTTTCGCAAATTGTAATACAAGACGTTCTTTGAACTAGTACACCGATTTGTGTGCGGGTCTGCGTTTTTCCTGTTAGTTTTGCACCACACCACACCGCTACAGTCGGCATGTATTATCTGAGTCCTGTCGTGGCAAATCTATCTCGCTTGCACGTACCGATGAATCGACGCGCTGCATAATCTTATCTCTATTGACATTATGGCCTCAAGACTCAGTTGGATAAATTATAACTACATATTTTCAGTTGAATCCATTGTGTGGAAGAAAAGTGGATAAATAATTTTATCACAGACGGCCGGTTTCCATATCATGCAGCAGTGATAAAGGTAGGTACAAAAATCGCTGGAACTATACCTTAATAAAATTGCAAAATTTCCCACTTACCCCGGTAAGGAACACGTATAGAAGCACGCCAGCCGCCCACGCGTCCCAGGCAGGGGCGGGGGGCCTGCCCAGCACGCACTCGGGCGGCGCAAACTCGAGCTGCGCGGGCGCAGGGGGCAGCACCTCGCGTCCCTCCCGCCCCGCCCCCTCCACAGCGCAGCCTAAGTCGATGAGTTTGACTTGAGGCTGTGCGCCACTGAGTTCGACGAGTATGTTCTCGGGCTGAAAAATAAAAAGTGACGATGAAGAAATACGTTTTGGGCATAATTCTAAAATGGCCAGATATTTTCAAATTATTGTAAGCGGTTTATTCTTCCAGTTAATTACATTGTTACACTGGTAATAATATTCAAAAAAATACTATATTTTTTGCTATTTTAGCAAAGAGACGAACTGCAACAGCAGAAGAGATTCTCATTGAAACTTGGCTTGTTTCGTCATGGGTGGCATGGAACAAGCTCGGAAACAACTTATGATAAGCTATTGCTGCGGATGAAACTGGATGTAGACCGCTTGGGATCGCATAGGAGGCCTATGTTCAGCAGTGTACGTCATTTGGCTGATAATGATGATGATGTGATGAGTGTCGTGCAGCGTCACGCTGCCTATGTCAGTAAAAAAGTCTGCCATACTGTTTTCGCATTGCTTGCAACTTAATGTCAAAAGTTTGATGTGGACATCGGCTGCTTGCGTGAGGTAGTGTGGTTTAATAAATGAACGTTCATTAAAAGCCACTCACCCTAACATCAAGATGCGCAATATTGTGTTCGTGCAAATAATCCAGCGCTGATAACAGTTGCTTTGTATGAACTGCAGCGGCCTGCTGTGTGTAGTAGCTAGGGTTATTAGCAGCCCAGTCGAGTAGAGGTCCTCCACTGATGAGTTCAAGCACGATGGTATGGGCCCCTGCACGAGGTACGTCAGCGAATAGCGCCATAGCGCGTACGACGCCGCCGTGCGCACATTGCGATAGCGTGCGGTACTCGCGCATCGCGTCCGCGCCGCGACCGGAGAGCACCTGGGGAGAGGGAACGATTGTAATGCACAGCTTAATCAGTCAGGTATCAAACGACTGCCGAGAGTCGCATAATAATAGAATTTA
This sequence comes from Pyrausta aurata, assembly GCA_963584085.1. NCBI lineage: Eukaryota > Metazoa > Arthropoda > Insecta > Lepidoptera > Crambidae > Pyrausta > Pyrausta aurata. The sequence goes on from OY757251.1 coordinate 3,475,453, forward strand.
TATTGTGTCTCGTTCAGACATACTTAACGAGTTAATGCGAAATAAAAAAATGAAATGCCTTCAAATAACTCATTCGTCTTGTATTTAGAAGAAACTGTTTATTTTGGAGTCGGTGCATGATGTGCTTAGACTGTTGGTGTTTTAACTTGATAATTTATAGTTATATTTTAATAAGGAATTATTTATTCCTCTTTAGTATTTTCATAGTAGAGTTAAAATTACAAACCTGTTTCAATGCAACCCGCTGTCCAGTTCCTGTGTCACGAGCCGCCAAGACTCTTGCCGTCCGGCCCCTTCCGATCTCCTCCTCGATGCTGTATCTTCTTCCGAATTGCTCCCGCTGCCAGCCGCCACCGCCACCACACGCGGCCGGGCCCGACGCGGCTCCAGGCGCCCCGCCGCGCGCACACACTAGTCGGAAGCTGTACTGGCCAGCTGGAAGTTCTTCGAGAGCTAAAGTGTTAGCTGCAGCTGGTGTCTCGGTCGCGCGCCGCCACTCGCCTTCACCCACGCGGCAGTACTCGAGGTGTGCAGGCGCAGGCTCGTCCCACTGCACCACCAAGCCGCCGCCGGGGTGCGCGCGCACCGCAGGTACGCCCGGCGCGCCGCCCGCGCCCACGGTCAGCCGCGCCGACGTCTGAACGCCGCCCAGCTCGTTGCTGATCAGGCAGCAGTACACGCCGGCGTCGGACGCGCGGCACGCGTGTATAGTCAGCGTCGCCAGCCCGTCGGGTGCGAGCGAGATCGCAAAGCGCCCGCCGTGGCGCAGCGCTCGCGTCTCAGGCGCTGTTTTCCGCCAGGACGCTGACGCGCGCGTGGCGACAGCGCGACAGGACAGCGTGGCGGTGGCGCCCGGGGACACGGTCACGTCGGCGGCGGGCTCCGACAGCTCGGGCGGCCGCAGCTCCGTCACCACGCCCTCGGCGCTGGGCTCACCGCCGCCCGCGCCGCCGCCGCTGCCGCCTCTCCGCAGCTTCAGGCCCCAGGGCCGCTTCGACAGACCCTGCGGTTCGTATACTCTGATAACTTCGTCTCCCCGAGTCGAAAACAAGCGGTGTATGTTTCAAGCGAGGCATGCATGCTCACCTAGTTGTCCGAAACCATAGCTTCCCGTCCACTTTACATAATTAATACTAATAAACTTTACAATAAATAAACTTAAAGTCATTGGCGGTTAACGAGTCACTAAGCACAATAAGAAGTCTTGCGCGTGAGTCGAACTGGCCCGCTATCACAGTCTATGTTAAAAATGCATTCCCATGTTTATCATACCTACAACAAAAGAAATAAAAACAAGCGTTAAAATAGGAAGAAACATGCAAAAGATAAATGAGTGCCATGTGAATGTATGCTAATAGTTTTGAGTGCAAAAGAGTGAAGAAAGAAAGAATACAACATTATTTAAGAAACACCAGTGCTTTCATGTTGGCAGAAATGTGATGTGAGTACGGCGTTAATATGAATTAAATGCGTATGAATTTTCTTATCGAAAATCTTCTAGAAAATAATTTTACAGTTTTGCCAACAGGTTTTCGACACAATATAAATATAACTAAAATGAAGAAATTTAATAACTTAAAGAAAGAAACTAAGCCACAATACTATTCATGCGAAAGCATAATAACTTAAATATTTAACTAAAATCAGTAATCACGCTAAGTTATACAAACGTATTTTAGTACCAATGTGGATTTGTTATTGATACCCCGATGAAATGAGAGGATTCAATCATATTATTTGATGAAACATTTGTCATTAGATTCCCATGATATGTCGCTGATATACTTACAAAATGCACAGTAATACGCGTTATGTACTTTGTGATATGTTTTCATCAAAACCAATATATTCGGATTTTATAGCATTTAGGCCTTGTCCTGGACGACAGCGGGCGGAGCGGGCGGTACGAGCGGTACTACAGCTCGACTTGCAGCTTCACACAAATCTATGAAATTGATCAAGACGCGCGCGCCGTCGCCCACGCCGCTTGCTCCGCCCGCTGGCGTCCAGGACGAGGCTTTATACGTCTTGCCGCTCAGAGAATGGTATTTTGAAGTTTTCTATTTTGATAGAAAAATGTATAGGAAAATTAATAGTCATTCTTTCCATATATCTTGTGTAAAAATTGAAAAAATAGCCATATCTGAGCGGCTAACTTATAAGTACTTACATGTAACAATAGCGTTTAATTTACAAAGAAATATTGATTGCTAGGTATGTGATTTGTAATTTTGATTTATATATTTGTCATTACTATAGCGCATCAAAAGAACTTAGCCAATTTAATGCGTCAAATACAAGTACATAATTATGCAGTAATTGACTTCTATGAAATGTTGAAAAAGGGTTCCGAAAAGGAGTGGTGTTAGCAAAGGCACACCCTAATTAGAAGTTCCGTTAACCCTTACGACCCCGTAATCTATTTAGGTATTATTCACTAATCAATAAACTAAGTACGAAGTATGTTAAGAGTAAGAGTTATCTCAAAAAAACCGTGCCAGTTCATAAGATTTTTAATTGCTGGACATCGAACCAACAATGAAAAAATTACGTGACTATGAAGAGATTCGAGTGTACTTAAGTTTAGTAGCTAGTCATCTTTGCGTACCCCTTTTTAAAAAGGCAACGTCGTCTGTGATAACCATCGGTCTGACTAATACGTAGACGGAAACTGAAATGTCTAAAGGCTGGTACTATGTACACGGCAGTAACGTAATCTTAGACACCGACGACAGTCGCCGACAAAAGGTAGGGTAGTTTGTCAGCGCTTGCCGTTGACATGTCAGCGACTTCATTAAGAGCGTTAGCACTTAGCAACTGAGCCGTGATCGTGAGGACACCATGTCAATAGAGATAGAAATATGCATCGCGTTATCGAAGAGCAAGCGAGACAGACATGACACTGACACGACTCAGTTGGCAGCACGCCGAGTGTAGCCAATAATAGGGTTAAGCCACTAAACCCCAAAAATATTTCCACTTTAACCCCAAAACGTTTCATAGGGTCGATTATAGTAGGCTAGTTGACTAAATTTCAAAAGCTACATAATACCTTACCTAATATATTGATCAAATACCTTGATATTTTTTTAAATTATTAAACTTACATGATTTAATTATGATTTAAAAAATACTATTTAAATTTAAATAGGTTTCAAAAATGCTCGAACTGTCATGGCGCACTAAATGACGTCACAGCGGAAGTTCGAAAGTCTTTTTGACAGCAAAATACTATGAAGAGTTGTTGACAGCAAAAAAAGCCCGCCATCGCGCAAGGCATTACGTCACATCCACTGATAGGCGTTTGCGGTCAAGTGACCAAATGTGCGTTTTGGACAAACAAAATTATTAATAATCCTAAATTAATTCGTTTTGTGATATCTCCAAACCATAATTGATCACTAGAAACTACCAACATTGTGATTTGTTCTTAGTGGAAACTAGCCTATTTTCAATTTTGGGGTTTTAGTGGAATGAATGTATGGATTGAAAAAAATTCGAGAACAATAGATTTTGGGGTTAAATGGCATAAGCCCAATATTATGCCATCGAAGCACCGCTCGTTTGTCAGAGAACTTAATCCACCCGAATAAATATGATTTATCCTCATATCCTCCTGTTTTTAATCGCGATACTTACGTTAGCATGCGGCGGCGATGTGGGTTGCGCGGCCGAGTTATTCGCTGCGACGTTCGCTGTTTTCTTGCGTTCGTCGCTGCGTATCGTCGATGTAGGTAGGTTGATGGTATTCGCCTTCGCGTGCGGGCGCTGCGTGCGTCGCAACTCCGGCGCAAGTCGCGCGCCCAGCGACGGCGGCACGCTCTCGGTCTTGCGCAGACCGCACCAGCCCTCGCCCGCGCTATAGGTATGGGAATAGGATGTTAAAAACAAAATAAAAACAAAAACGGGCGAACCAGCTTCGCTGTTTTTAAATTCTTGTACCCAGGACGAGAAAAAACGGTATCTGGTTATTTTTATTTCTCTCATCTGATCAATGTGGTTCTTCGCACAGTTTAGAGGTAACTAAATACTTAATTTTCTAACAGATAGAATATAGCAAAATTTGTTCGTTTATATTCATTGACAGAATTTTTTAATACAAATTAATAATATTCAACTTTTTGATTGGTACATCCCTCTAAATCAAAAGCAATGATTAACAGTGAGCGTTTGTCTATGGCGATGCTGTGCATCTATAGCAGCGTACAGCTAAGCTGGCCCCCAAAACAAAATCATAAATAAACCAAAAATAAATAAACAAAACAAGCATGCGGGACTAAAAGCATTAAACCACAAGCGTTTTTATTCACATTTATTGGTTACTCATGTAACATATATAAGTAGTTCAGTATTACAGTGATTGTTAGAAGTTAGAATTATATACATACTTTAGGATTCGATAGGCAAATATATACATACGATGACTAGTATAAAACTATAACGCACAATGTCGAGACAACATAAATGCTTTGGTCGAGATTGTTAGATCATAGAAAAGTTTCGTACAGTTTATTAGATACAAAATATGAATATTAGTAAGTACAGATCTACATGATTCTCAAGAGTAAAGGTTATGTGAACTATTCTACTGGCTATTATTGAGATGTCTATTTATTTTCAAAGCAAGTATCGAAGCTTTACGATCACAAAATAATCGTCATCTGACCGTATAATTATAAGTAACAAAATATATAAGCTATAAAATTTTTCAACCGTGATTCGTAATAATAGCTACATCAAAGCGTGAACTCATCGCGATTAAAGCAGAATCGACCTGTACCAGCCTCTGTCTCGAGTGTCTATGTGACAGCGAGGACGGGTCGGTCCCAGTATGCTCATTACCCATTGCCGTGGTAATACTGGGATAGTATTACCACTGCAATGGGTAATTGGTATAGTGGGACCTACCCGTGAGGACGGCAGCTGACCACTTTCTTTGGTCACGATATGGTAAATTTCCAATAGACGGCAACCAGTCTTGTGCCAATAGGCTAGTTGACCGAATTTCAAAACCTGGATAATACTTTACATCATTAAATATACTAATCAAACACATTGTTATTTTTTAAAATATTTAACATTTACATGATTTATTTATGATTTCAATTTCAATGGGCCTTAAAAACGCTCGAGCTGTCACGGCGTAAGTTTAAGTCTTCTTGACAGAAATATGCTACGGAGAGTTGTCTATTACAGATTACAGCAATAAAAGCCCGCCATTCAATGTGTGACGTCACATCCTTTGATAGGTGTTTACGGTCACGTGACCAAATGTGTGTTTTGGACAAACTTAATTATAAAAAATATAAACAATCCTTATTTAAATTAACAAATGAATTCGTTTTTTGTTATAGCCATATCATAATATGCACTAGAAACTACTAACATTCTTAGAGGAATCTAGCCAATTGCAGGGGCTCAAGGGTGCATACTCCTATTGACACAAGATTAGTGATGCGTTGCTGGTGGAAAGACTACGCAATATACAACCGGTTTTTTCACATTCGTGTTGTTCGCGCAACATACATTTCTCATGACGCTGAGCAAAATACAAGATCAGGTGCCCTCCCCAGTGATTCCCGTTTATTTTTATGTCATAATCGTCACACCCTCCCTAATCTGACTGCGCCCTTACGCAGCGTAAATGCAGCCGACTATAAATACAGAGAATTATTTACCATTAGACATACCTTACTCACTATGAACATCAAAAGCCGAGTTGTATTAAGCAATTAATGTTATGTTAAATATTACAGTTATTTTATTCGACCTAAACTTACACACTACAATGGATGTATGATAAATAAATTTAATGGGAAAATTTTGGGGAGTTTTATCAATAAAAGAATGCAATCAAAGTTGGCCCCTAATACTTTAACTTATACACATTAATAAAATAAAAAAAAGTGTTCGGGGTTGTTACGTGTATAGGGATATAATATTTTAAATAATAAATAGGTATACTGCCTATGCCTTTCTTATACTTCTTATTTCGTAAATATATTTAAAACATGAAGACTGGATTCTAGCGAAAAATAAATATAACATGGTTACATACACTATAAATGTCTAACTTCAGGGTACGTATAAACTATTATATCATGTGCATAATTTATGTCAAGTAAATAATAGATAAGTAAGTATGTAGTAACCGGATAGTATCAGATAGTATCTGACGGATATTAGAAGTGTCTCATGACACTTGTTGTTGTGTTGAGTTTGAGTTTTTGAGTTCTGATTGAGCAGTTGCCAATTTCGTTATTTTTAATTAACAAAATTATTTTAATCGTAGTCAACAATAAAACCGTTTAAAAACGATGCAAACGGCACTTATTCTGAAAACCTGTTATAGGTACCAGAGATTTTGCTCCTATTGCAGGCAATAACCTGTATAATAGTAATATCAGGAAAAGAGTCATTTCAGTGAAAGTACGTCATAAGAAGAATCTTAGCAAGTAAAATTGGAGACATAACTGGCAATGCTTTACGGGCGAGCAATCATGTGTTATTTATGTGAATAAATCTGAAAATATGCATGTGACATGTGGAATATGTTAAAGTGTATCTTAACCTAATATTTAATATTTCTAAACCAACGTTTCCAAAATACTTTCGTGTGTTCACTCCATTTTTTCCAGTCTTCATCGATTCCTACTTATCACTAAATGTTGAGAAAATAAGTTGATTTATGCATTACATGCGCTGTTTTTCTTTGAAAAGAGAACGATCAAACAAAAAAGACTTTGGCTGACGATCCACTGAGACAAAAAGAGCTTGTTAATAGTCAGGAAATTAAATTTTTGCCACCAGAAAAACGCCGCTTTTTCGGCGTTAATGAAGGTAAACCCTAAGGACACCCAGAGTCAAATATTCGTTTCTCGGAATATGCTAGCATTGACAAAGATAAAAAGCATATCAGCTCGTTACCAACTGATTCTTGAGACCCTTAAGTCAATACAGACAGGATACACTCCTGTCTCTATTTTGGCAACCGAGGAAAACTGTGCACAGTGATATGCCTATATGATATAGCCCGCGGATTAACATGTTGTTTAATGAATAATGTTAAAAGTATTTTTATAACAACATTTAAAGTTACCAGTAGTTACTTACTATTTGCCATAATCTCACTATCGGTTGTTACATTCGAATTCATAACTAGGTATAGAGTTCAGAGATGACTCACGCTTTTTTTACGATTTCATGAACATTATTAATTCATCATCAAGTACACTTACATAACTGGCAGTACCTTATTGCGTTCTCGTTAATAATATCGAACAATTAATGGGTAAAATAAAGCTGATATTATATTCTCACTCAGGATATATCGCTACCGGGCTGTTCCGAATCGCGGAATATTGGCCACGTCTAACTAATTAAAGCGATATGAAGTGCCACTTTATACATACACGCCCTAACCCGTATCAACATTAAAAGACTTCAAAATAAGTACATCTAAATATCAATTCCAGTGTAGTTATTAACCTAAGTGGACAATTATTACTCACTATTTATTATAAGTGTCGCGCTTCCAATTGACGCAACCGCCAGCGCGCGCAGGCGGTTGTTACCGTCCAATTTTTATAACATTACAAGTTATTATCGTTATGCATCACCGCATGTTAGTTTTTTTAATAAATAAAAGTACTCTCACACCGCAAGCACGTTCTATCTCTTAGTTTCGACGTTATTATTACAACAAAACTATGTCGCATTTTAAACACGATGCCTAAAAGACGGGCCCCGTCAAGAGTTGCAGCGTTGTGCTATGACCTGATGACACCTTTGGAAGACGCCATAGTAATTATGTAGAAATAAACGACTAAAGGCAGTCATTCTTTATTGCTTTAAATCGGTTGTCATAGATTTCGTAAACGCAACATCCCTTGACGAAGGTATATTTTTCACATCTATTAACAAATAACTATTATCATGCATAATTTAATAGTCACACATACTATTATTTAATCACTTTGTCTTCAACGTAACATCGATTTCAGTTATGAATGCGATGGACACCTTTCCATACGTAACTTTATAATTATTTTTATTCAGTAGATAATACTACAGTGCGATCGATAAAATAGCCAATTTTAAAATTTATAATAAAAATATAAAATAATGTGATGCAAATATTTAAATACTCAAATAATAAGTGTCAATTATTAAAACTTGAATCCATTTATTGAAACTGGATGCAATTTTCCCGCTTACTTATTCCGGCTGGCGGTAAATTATCACAATTTGTGTGTGTCATCGTCAATTCCGTTACTGCGGTACAGTCCGCGGTGTCGATGAGCAATAAATAATAATTCTTAGTTGGGTTCGTGTTACATGCGGTTGCGAGAATCGTCGCGTCCCGGCCGCGTCACGGCCACGTCACATCGCTTGGCAGACAGCCAGAACGCGCGGTATTCCACATTAATTTGCACTAAACTGTACATATAAAAATACCATGGCAGTTTCGGTTACGTGTGATTTGAGCGACCTTACCAAGGTTACAGTTTGATAGCGAACAGTACAGTTTCGTTTCAGATACAGCATATTACATATGAGATTGCAGAATACAGATGTTATGTTTGTTAGCCAAGGATTAGTATTTATAAGCAGTTTAAATGCAATTATAGTATTTTTGATAGAATACAGACAAGTTGCGGCTCTTACTCGTAAACCAACGTTTTTACTGTTGTAACTATAACCATATCAAGTCGATGACAAGGCAGAGCTGCAACTTTGCGTATGCCCAGTATCCAAGTGTTAGCTTCAGCGGGTTATAATCACTTAACACATTAGTAGAACTAGCTTGAAAGCCGTTGTCTCTGTCCAACCGGTCGTCGGACGCTGCGTGCGAGACGAAGTACTTACGAGGAGTGGCCTTGCAGCTCTCGGAGGTAGGCCCCAGGGTTTTCTAGGGCTTCACCAAACATTCGCTGTGTCTGCAGAATCCTGGATAGGGCTGATATCCATTCCTGCAACGACGCTTCGGGCGCCTTGCAGAGGAACGATTGCCGAGGCTTGTTAGGATCCACGGAATGGATTATGAAAGCGGTGTTTTCTACTTCTTCCAGCTCCATTTTGTTCATCTGGAAGCAATGGCCGGCCGGTTAGAAAAATGACTTTTTTGTAATTACTCTTATAGGGACAATTGCATAGGTTGTAGTTCCCTTTTTACCATCAACAAATAAGCACTAATCAACGAACAATTCAAATGTAAAACGTCATTTTGTATGAGGTATCTGGCAGATGGCAAGTACCAGAACTTATAACGACATTGTGAAACATTGTATTATGTCAAACCGATAAACCAACATGTATTATTCATCTGTGCGATAAACAGAGGAAAGATTCCATGAGCGTCACTGACCTACCTTTCAAAATTTAAAAGTCAAACCTAAAATTTTCCGTCCCTACGCACATTGGTATGAATTTTGCAAAAAAATCAAAATGCGTCTGCTTATCAAGTCTATATGAATTTTACAAGGAATACCAAATGCGTTCGCAAACAAGTTTGCATCCACCATTATTCGCATAATCTTCTACATATTCGATTGATAGCCTACTTTTTGGTCTGGAAAAGTTTTCAGAATTGATAACTTGTTTTTGTTTTGTTTCTTTAGCTGTTCTATTTCTATGGAATCCTTGTATAAAATCATCCTGAGCTTAGGATGTAACGGTTTTCAACAGCGTTTAAGTGCAAGTGACTTTTCTGAGGCTTTAAACCCGTTACTGGTGAACTATGTAGCCTGCAGAAGCATGCGTGTGAGCAAGCAAGGACCAGTGACTCAGTGAGCGATCAAATCCATAACTTTCCGAATTCATATGTTGCTTGCCTACGGAAACCACCACGCGGGTTTGGTGTGCGGAATGGTTAAAAGGTAATTAATCGCTCAGCGATACATAGGCTGCCGACGGTCGCGTAAACAGAAAAATCTTGATAAACACATGGTGGTTTAATCTGCGTAAAGCTTCTGACCAGGCTCAACGTATTAAGATTTTTTTGCCCGAGATCATATTGACCCTCAAAAGTCTAATTTTGACAAAACACAATTATGGTCAGAAGTGTCACACTACCGCGTCGAAATTAACTATAGCAATCGCCACTACCGACGGGTAGCCAACAGCGACCGAATGTTTAAAACTAAAACATACTGGCTGCCTGAACTAATATTATAACTAACAGTAGGAGTACACACACCAGCACGACAGAAGGAACGAAAAAATAAGTGTTTTTTTTTCAAAATCAGTATTTTGGTAAGTTTTCTTGCTGTGGGATAATACCTTCATAACCAATGGTTTAATGTAAAACCATACACATTTTTAAGCGAATACATCATTTATCAAAGGGTTTGTCCGAATCAACAAAACACGTTACGTGTCTGCAACTTCCTAAGCTGCCATAACTCATATCGCTTTAAAATGTGTAGGGACTTACATTCAACCATTGTTTATAAAAAAGATATTTTAAAGGCAAAAAGAAATTATCCATATACCAGCCAATATTAAGCATGGGCGTTTTCGTTTTTCTAGGCAAACCGCTATATAACCGATATGTAGTATGCATATCGATATCAATATCCGTTTTCAGATATAGATATCAGATGAAACTATCCCGGGATTTATAATATACAATACTACACCTAATTAAACGTCTATTAACACTAATTATTGATATACGATACTGCACTAATTTGCAATTGCATCATCAACATTCAACAAACAAAGATCTTAGCAATAAACAAATCGACCACAGCACGCACGTGCCACTCGAGGTCAAGGACACGCCAAAACTAAAAAATATTTACCTAATATGTCACCAAATACACCAAGCAATAACAAACATTAAAAGTTACAGTGAAAACTCAACCTTACTGCAATGATATTACGTTCATTTTTGCAAATACACTAAGGAAGATGATAATCACCGACCGACAGCGATACCGATATCATATTCGCTTCATCTCTTGTACTCCTATTTAAGCATGCACGAGTAAAAGGGACGGCGCGAATATGGAGAGCCAACGAAGTTTCGGCTACGATATAGTTTTGCGTAGTTTGCGTTTTGTCGTACCGTTATGGTTTTTCATAACTTGTATCCGAGTATAAGTTTTGCGTTTGCATCGGTTTTATAGTTTTTATAATAACTGTTACGTAGTTAAGGGTATCGATATGATATCGATATGTAAGTCATATCGGTTTTCAGTTACGTTTTGATAAAACTAACTCATGCCTAGCCAATATTGAAAAATTCGAACTCTTTTTCCGTCTTTGTATAGTAGAATGAACTATTACTAACCTGAACATGCGCCTTGTAGTTATAAGTAGGGCTGGTGTACTGATTCTTCTTGCCGACAGCCTCGCTGAATATCACGCACTGTTCGAACAGGAACACGTGCAGTTCCTTCCCCTTGTCGTTGTTTGACCCCGCTTCAGATACATGGAGCGCTTCCTGCATCAGGAGCTTGCCCTGCGCGGTTATGTTGCCCTGGAACGAGAAAAAACTGGGTGAACCACTGCCCATTGTACCTTTGATGGTTTGCTATTGGGTATAGCACGCCGTTTGAAGATATTACAAGCAGCGATAGATAGTGTCATCCACGAAGGCGCGCCCCACACTTTTTTATGGTCAGAAGTCACTGTTTAGCAGCGGATGGAAATTTATTTATGAACTAGCATAAAAAGGGCCAATACATTTATAAACATGTCATACAGTTAGTTCTTGTCTTGTAATATACAATGGAAGAATTGATGACTGGTTAAAGATTACGCCAGTAACTAAAGAAAGACAAAACACAATCGCAGATTCTAAAATCAAGATGGCATTTTAATTCGAAGCATGAATTATTTTTATCCCGATAGGAGATCGAACCGCTGCGATTCAATTAATTGGCCCAATTTAAGTAAAAGTTATCGAGATACCTTTTATATTTCTTTTATGAACAATCACAGAGTTATTATGAAATGCTAAATGAAGAGCTAAATGGACATTGCTTCTGAAATATCAATATAGGCAATCGCTGAGTCGCATACGGGCTTTTAGTATGACTGATTGATACGATAATTAAATTAAAAAGTTCGCATCGTTCGAATGATTTCGCTTCGATAGATCCTTTCTGTGCCATCAATCCTCTTAAAGCTTCATCGCAAATTGCAATATAATTCGCTAAAGTAGTAGTAAGCCGATTATAACAGTTCGCAGGAAGCGTCCGGATTAAAGAAATTGATTTAAAAGCATGATGCTCTAGACAGAATCTCAATTTTAATTAGTTAATCTACTAAGGCCTGATTTTTCAATAGTCAGATAAGAAATATTAGTTAGTAACAATATACAATATGGCTAATTTGAAAGCGCCACCTATTTGCCGGCAATCATTTATGTAACTGATATTTTAAAATAAAATCAGCCGCTTTAAATACTTCATCAGTTTGTTGTGTTTTATCTGACGTTTGAAAATTCGGCCCTACTCGATTTAAGAAACCAATGGCTAATTGCATAAGCATCACAGTAGGAAGAGTATTTTCCACGAAAATGCGTGGCGTGAAAACAAAAGAACAACGACAACTGTCAGTGCATTTCGCTCACACGAACGAATGAATGAACGACGACCTCAGCGCCATTTTAATTGTACTTCTATGTAACAGAAAGTGTTCTTACCGTGAAGCCTTGCAGTCGGCCGACGTCCATCATCATATTGGCATTCTTCGGGATGATGTCGGTGTAGTGCATGGCTTCCCGAAGAGACGTGATGACTTCCGGCGGCGCACGCTCATGCTCAGAGTATGCTAGGATCTTCTTCACCAGTAGGTGGTATTTCTGAATCCGCTGGATCGGCTTTATCAGCAAATCACCGAGCTGTAACATTACATTCACTATTATAGACAGTGTCTAGAGCACTATTAGGAATTTCGATATTAGAGTGAACTGATCTCCAATAGTCTAAAGGGAATTCGCAAGCATGCGAACATTTAGAAGCAACACGACATATAACATTCCACAACAATTTTGTGAATGTGTGTTTGTGTGCTGAAAGTAAAAATAAACCCCCAAAATAAAAATAAATAGTAGTTCATGATGTAAGAACGGTTCAACATTGATCATGCAGGCCACAGGGTGAGCGTCGAAAACAATTTGAATCTTATGATTTTTTTCTTTCGATGCTCTTGTTTTGTAAGTAAATGAAAACATGGAAAAATAATGGATCATGTTTACACTTTTTACGTAACATTCTGTTGACTTGTGATAACATACCCATTTATTGTTAGTACTATGAGGAACAATCTATATTGTTTTCTTAAATCGGTTTTCAAATAACCATGTTGTTAGTTATATGCCATAAATGCGTTTTATAATTACTGCGGCTTTTTATTGAAATATTTCGCCGCAGTATTATGGTGTTGGGAGTGACTAAAAAGTGCGAATTATTTCGAAGATTCACAGTAACTGCGAAGTCTAAAGCCAACAGTATGGGTTGTAAAAGTGCAAACGTAAAGCACGGCTGGCACAGAGCATTTAACATTTCGCCAATTGGGTTATTATAAGTGAAATTCGCTCAATAAATTTTGTCTTGACTCCTATTCAAATATTTTGAATAGGACAAGTGCGGCTACCAGCGTTGCCGGGATACTGGGCGATTATCAAACTGTGCTGTACCTGGGCGAGACTATAGCGTGCGCCTGAGATGTACGAACGCTGCCTAAGGCGAACCTAGTGTTGGAAAACATTACCATATACTTCAGTGAATACCCCAATGAAGTATACGATTGTTTTTAATGGTGAATGAAAGGTGATGTGGTTCAGATAGTGCATGTATCTAAATCAGTAACATAGAAACTATAAACACGCACCATGAAAAACAATAAATCATTGAATACACCAGTGCACGAGTCGTTCAAAGTGGGCAGTTAAATAAATAATGTGCTAACTTTGTCGGTCGTGATCTCCATGTCCTGTTCGGAGACTGCTTTAGCATTGATATTACATATTAAAGTCGGCGTGTTTTAAACTGAGTCCTGGCAGTGTCATGTTTATCTCGCTTGATCAAATATCCTTTTAATTTATCTATATATCTATATATTTATTTAACGTAGGTTATCTTTAATAAATCTTAAAAAATATTAGCAATTTTTAAGCTTAATCTAACAATTCTTTGCAATCAATAAATACACGAAAACGTCTTATTTTCTCTCAGCGTTTTTCGATCTGGTTGTTAGACAGGGCAACCATGTCGAGACTTCCAGCGCTGGTGGCCTTAAGACCTCAAGACTCAGTTGCTAGCGCGCTGACTACATAAAGAAGGAACTAAAATATATATTTATGAGCCTTTTTCACTAAATTTTTGTTACCCTGCATGTTCGTCAATGGTAACACAGCCTCTCTATGCATAAATTAACAAAGTGCCTGTTATGCTAAGTGCATTTATTAAATGCATGCATATTTGTTTATTTTGTGTGTGTATTATTGTCTGCTGCGATAATCGAAATAGGTATTATCTCGAAATAATGAGAAAATAATGAAAGTTATAGCTTTTCTGCACCCTCTAAATGAAAATGAAACGAAAAATTCTACGGTAATTAATTGTTTGTTTTAATTTTATAATTTAACAACTGAGTTGTAGTTAGTGCTCAGTGATGTGACAAACGTGAAACTGTCACAAAAACCTTTATTTTCTTGCTTACACATGATTGCATCGAATGAATCCATCATTAATGTTTCGGAAAATATTTTATTACAGACATTCAACCCGATTTCTTACGTTTTATAGATTATGGCAGTTAGACAGCAATTTAAAAATGTAATATAAAGAAATACTATGATATATTTGACCTTTTCCGTGTAAGGAAGATAATTTACTATCAACATCTGACGCAACAGATTATGTTCTAAAAGTGCAGATTAAAAGGTACAGACACCTATCAATAAAACACATAGCAGCTTCGGCCAAAAGTCCAAGTTATGGAGTCTTATTGCACCTTGGCACAAGCTCGTGCTTATTGAGTCTGGGTATACTTATTTATCATTTGATATAAGAACAATATAAGCAAAAGATGCTTAGTGCAGCGATCGCCGTTACTTTTGTAATTTGTTTTGTCTTTTTTCGTTAGCGAGTAGAAAATCGAGAAGCATGGAACGGCACTAGACAAGCGAGTGACGGTGCCCCTCCCTACGCGAACTGTCAATCTGACACAGACGCATAATCCGCGTGCAATTATCGTGTAGCCGTTTTTAAAAAAAATAAATGGCTTAAACGTATGGTGTGTTTCAGAGCTTTCATAATGTAAATAAATACATTGTTATTTACCTGCAACTTATGTCCGAGCTTATGCCTCAGCTCCTGGAAGAAATGGTCGTGTTCCGAGACTATGTACTCGGAGACGGGTTTGTTCCGGCAGTAGTGTTCGTACATGAACATTCGCTTCTCGAAGAATCGGTGGAAGAGTGGGCCGAGCCGCTCCGGCGCCGCCACGCACTCGTGGAGCTCACGCACGAACTTGCTGCAGAAAGACACACCCTGAGCATCGTGTGGTGGCCCCTTAAGGCTGCAGGCGGTGGTCGTTCGGACAGAATGGCACGTTAGAGCGTCTAAATCGTTAGCCAATATGCTTCTGCTATTATATGGTAGGCAACGCAAATTCGTGAAAATTGATACACTATAAGATTCCTTTTTGTTACATTATGTACGAAATACCCCAGGTAAATAGGAGTTATCGTAAGTCAAATCTGATACTGATTCAGCAGTCAAGCACCCGATTAAAAAATAATTTACTCTGTCCGAACGAATAAATATTATACGCAACAGCCTTTTGGAGCATGGCACATAACATCACAATGCAGAACGCTAGCGAAATTTAGCACAAAATACAAGGTGTCTACAAGGTGGAAACATAATCACTACTAACTATTAAAAGAAAAATAACTAACTACACTAAACAAAAAATATAAAATAAATACAGAAACTCAATGCAAATAATAAATATAGCTTCGCAAATCGCCAGTGACACAAAATTCGCATTAAAAATCGCATAAAATAATTGTTCTAAATAACTATTGGTTGAGCGCATTACCATGAGCTTGGCATAGTTTTCATTTATTATGTTTCTTATAGTCAGAAACATACCTTAAAAAACAATTACTGAGCGTCGAATCTCAGACAAAAAACCAAGAATAATTTTCGCTTTAGCATTAAAGTACACACATAATTAATACAATGACTCGCAAGGCAAAAGTTCTATACTATGGCTAATAAATATAAATAAAAGATCAGTAAAAGTGTAAATACTTTCTGGGATTCGAACCCTAGAGTTAAGTTGATCTCTTTATTGTGCTCAAAAGAACAGACACCTGATTTTATCGCCGTTTCGTAGTGTCAAGAGACCCGCAAAATGCACGATAGAAACAGAATATTGAGAGCATTCTATCTTTGTGTGTCGTCTATAAAAAGGCCACTCGGAATCCTTTCGATACACTTTGTAGCTCGGAACACCGGATTTAATGCAGTGTTTCGCAGATACAATAGGATTACGGGGTCGTGAGTTCATACGAACGTAGTTCTTTCAACTCGGAAGGTTCTATGAAGTATTATGAATATGTAGCATTTTTGTCTAATTCTAAATATGTTCACGTTTGTCATAATTTTACCAAGTTACAATAATCCTATTCCCAAATACTTTGCAATAAAATTTTAATTTATGTGAAGGCAAAGACGCAATGTACTTACTCGCGATGCCATTCGTAGATGACCTCGATGTTTCCGAATATCATCCGATGGCGGCGATCCCTCAAGCCCTCAGGTATGGGCGGGTCTGGATTGGCGAGCTGTTAATTAAAAAACTTATTTTAGAATCAAAGTGTCATCATACGTGGCCCTAAGCGGTTTAAGAGTGCGAACCGCTTGAAAGCTCTTTATTCTGACTGAGTAAAACGTTTAGTCAGGCAATATGACAGTTGTTAATGTGCAATATAGTTAGCTTTCCAAGGCTTCCTTAGTTTTTTCTGCAGTATAATACAGAAGTTTTATCCAAAAAGCTGGTCATATGAATAAGCTTAAGATTAAATGGGAGACGTAGCCATTTCATTGAACATCATTTGCATCTGGACCTCCGTCTTTTAGAAAATCATTACCTTATTGCAGAATATAACTTTATCTTATTTAGGGCCTCTTCAGCCAAAAGAGGATACCATATCATATTACTCAGCCACCGAGATACCAGACACAAGAGCCAATTAATTGTTATCGCGTTCCCATATGATGTCGTCGGGGTTTGACGGATTGCGATGTAACCTAATAATTAATGCTGCATATTTTAGTTTACAAGGTTCCATCTTGAGGGTGGACGTCCTACGCTGCGTCTTTGGTGAAAGGTGGGTACTAAGGATCGCATGATCAAACTGCATACCGGTGATTGGACGCTGTTTAATGCCTTTGTTCAGAAGTGGACGTCCGGCTAATATGACGATGTTGATGATTTTAGGTTACTTCAATACGTTTACCTTTTTTTTTACGCGGAAGACATGCTTTACGTATTCCTACTACCGTGGGGATGGCAACAGGTGATGTGGGACTCCCTTGACAAATGACAGACCACTCGTCAAGTATACCCACTAAAACCTCCGTGAGTTCCCGCAAGCCACTATAAGCAGGACGACGAAGGATCGCTTATCGCATGCGCTCCGTCATCCAAGCGGCAATCCGCACTATTACGTGCAGTTACGCCCATGGTTACCTGGAAATGTCTGATGTACCCCTCGCAAACGAGGCGCAGATCGCTGACGTAGATGTCCTCTGTGTCCACCAGCTCCCTCAGCACGTATTCCCTCTTCTTGAGCATGGCTTCGTAGCTCTCCTCGGAGACATCTTCCTCGTCTTCCCGACGACCAGACGCGCCGGCGGCAGGGCACCCATGCTGTTCCTGGTTGTGAAGTTTCTATGAGACATTTTTACTCTGCTATGATGAAGCGAGATGCGGGGTAATAATTATAGTAGTAGTAAACACTAGCGTCTTCTGCGGTTATAAATCATTCATGACCTACGGAGTGAGCCGTGCGCGCAAGCGTTATGGACACGCTTTGGAAAGATTCTTAATCGAAGATATCTGTTGCTCGTGTTATTTGTACGCACGTGTAGACATAGACAAGACGCTCTCTGATGATGTGAAACAATTTTACGTTACCGACAATGAGTAATATATTCTATCTAAAGATGCACTAGTTTAAGTAATATTTTAAATGCAAAGGTGGCTCTGTATGCAGCGCATAGAGCACGCGAACGAAATGTATCGTCAAGTATTTGATTTTACAAAGAGGAAGGATATAAACCTCTTATCTCCCCTTTGAGTTAGTCTTATCTACGACGAAGATTTTGCAGGAAGTACAGTATAAAACATAGTTATGGTATATTTTTCAAATGATTTTAGTTGAAGAAACAAGTAATTAAATAAATTATTACACATTACCCTACTTTTCAAGATGAGCTGCGCTTGACATTAGTAACACGTATAGCGAAGGATCTATTCAAGGCTCAGCTTCTCGATTTACATTGTAAACGCGCAACTTCGCTAGGGACAGTATAATTAATTTATATGTATTTAATCACCGCGTTAATGAGATTGATTTAACACGTTCCGGGACACTATTCCAGACACAATAGATGTTTTATTGTTTTCACGCCTGTAGGCGTTCACTGTCCCGGAACGTGTTAAACTAAAGTTACTGTTTTGTTCTAAAAATTGCAAGCGCAACGTTGGTGCTATAAGAATGGGGGAAAACAAGCATGTTTCAACTGTTTTTTAATGGTTTGATATTATAAATAATAGGTCATGTTTCACTTCTCTCAAGTCGAGCATTATCATTGCTTTAAAGTATCAAGCTAAGGCGATACATTTTACAACAACAATATTAATATCTTAGTATATTGACTAGGGTTTCAAAGTAAAACATAAGCCAATCCTACTTTTGAAAAGGGATAACAATTAAATGATATTTTTTGTAGGAATAGAGTATAAATTAAAAAGCAGACAGCTGAATGAAAAGGATCAATAAATGAATACAAGAATATATGGTATGGTATCTTATGGTATAGTAAACAAATTAGCACTGTGTAAATCCATGCGGTAAGCGGGCGCACCAATGAAAGAGTAATGGCGTTTTGCACCGATATCTTAATTGCATATCTTATTTACACTACAGAACACACACACACACTGATAAATCATGGCAATTTTTATTACTTTAAAGGGTCAACGCGTCAAGGAAAGCGAAATAATTAGGTGCTACTGTAGTCATGATAAATATTTTTAGTTTGATCGAATTGACATAAGCCGCGAAAACAGAAGCTCTACTCTAAATGCGTCCGAAAGGATATTTACCAAAGCTGGGCCCAGATTGCTTCTTTGTAGTTTATATTTCAAAAAAATTGTAAAAAAGAAAATAGTGTATTTTTTCAAATATTTAGATATATCTGAACATTTTGTAAAGACGCATGCTGACATAAAAGTGGGACCAGTTTCTATTGAGTTTTGGTCAAGATCCTTTCGGTTCTATCCTCAAAATTTAACAGATTTATCGCCATTTGAAAATTGAAAATTGAGGAAAGTGATAGTTGAAGCACATGTTTTAAAGCCCCTTCGAGCTTCAAAACATACCTATTAAACGAGCAACGAGCTTCGAGTTCGTGTCACTCCAGCGCCATACGACGACACAAGAACACTTAAAAGTTCGCCAACTAACTTGCCCTCATCCACAAGCGAAGCCTGGCATCTAAGCGGGAACTACGAGAAAAGTTATGATATATGTAGCGATGATAAGTAAAAAAAAATAAGGTGAAAGGAAAAAAAAAACTTGAACACAAAATTAGCCGACGTGCGACAGAAACGAATCATAAAACAACGGCACAAGAACAACTGATGTTTGGATTTGCGATATCCGTTCACGCAATTCAAAAAGCAGTCCTATCTACCACGCTGTGGGTACAACAAAACATGCGATCACACTACATGCATTATCATAGAGCCGAACCATTTTTTCCTTAACGATTTGCTCTATCTCGGCAATATCGGCCGGGCCGCCGTTACTATCCAAAGCCTCCAGGGATAAGGATGCCTGAAAATTGAACCAAAATGTCACCGAGTGTCTGTGAGTCCGCCCTGAGAGCCCAGAGTTAGTCACTATTTAGAGCGAAAGGTGAAAGTTATTAGTTGAAATTTCTATAAGGTGGTGTCGATAGAGTTGAGAATCGCTTACCCTTGATGGGTTGGACGTTGCGGCGGGCTGCGCCGGCGCCTGCAGAACGGCTTGTGGGTCCTGTGAAAAAGTAAAATTATAATATATTCATATCAAATAATTACAGGTAATGTTCTCATGTAAGTGATATTATGTACTACGTCTTTATGAGAATAAATGTCTTTAAACCTAAACCTAAAGGTAATACAAGTCGATGAATACACCATCTGTGTTATATGAATCGATCGTTTACGGAACGCGAAATTCTAAGGCAATAATAATAAAAAGCCCTTACTACTATTTCGTAGACTTTCCTGTTTCACGGTTAAGGAAAAAATCTTAACTTCAGCTGATACTTGCTGCTTTGAGTATAAAATGAAAAATGTTACGGTAAATCATGACTTTATAAGTCGTCATAAAAGTTATCTATTTGTTTTCCTTGGGTAATTAGTATGACATTGTACTTAGTAGAAGGAAAATATGACGTGGAATGGACGAGTAAGGACACTTAAGTTACGTCCTAATAAAATGAGCAATTTGTAAACAAACATGCAAAAATTAAAACTTCTGAGTTTACGCACCATTCACTTAGGCCATCGTTAATAAAAAATACTTATACATTAGGTTACGTTATTTTTTTCTCCAAACACGCGCAATCGTAAATATTTAACCGCTGGTAACGATATTTAACGATTAGTTAAGTTAGATATCGATCACGAAACAGGGCCTTATTGACAATCGCAGTTTTGGTCCTATTATTTTAAAGTAACAAAATGTAGACCTGCCACATGGAGAAATGAGGAAAGTCAAATAACTAGGTCATAAGTCTGGAATACAGCAGGAAATAAAATATGTTTCTACAACAGAAAACGTTTTCGTTAGTAACACAGTAATGAGAATACCCAACAATCCAAACAAATATTTATTATACTACTAGCTTTTGCCCGCGACTTCGTTCGCGTGGACTTCAGGTTCGTCCCGTCTAGTAGCGCAAAAAATGTGTTTTTTTACGACCTCACATTAGAAACCTCAAAAATTGTAGCCTATATGTTATTCTGATGTATAAGCTATATTATATTTATCTTTATCTTTAAGATTTTGTTTGCACTTTATGTCAAGTGCGCTTGTTCTTTTAATTTATTATTAAGTATTATGTGTTTTCTCAGTAAGTGAATTAAATATTGTAATTCTTAATGAGAAAATAAAGTTCTAAAACCCGATATTGTGGTAAAGTTTCATTCAAATCCATTCAGTAGTTTTTACGTGAAAGAGTAACAAACATCCATACATCCATACATCCATACATCCATACTTACAAACTTTCGCCTTTATAATAGTAGTAGGATAATATCTATCTGGAGTTAACTCGTCAAGTATGTGGGAACGAGACACAATAGAAATTCCATTATTATGCGACTCCCGGCAGTCGTTTGATACCTGACTGATTAAAGTAGAGTACATTATCTCATACGAAATCATAATTTCTAGTTTAGACGAAATAAATATAGGCGGGGCATCCTAAATCAATGTTTAAATTGGCTTCCGAATCACAAAATTACATTTATGGCCCTAGGATTGTGATTACTAATAGGGAATGCTAACATATAATTTTTAATCCATTTGTACCAGGGCGACAATGCGAGCAGACAGGATTGCTAGGATTGCAAATAGAGAATTACTGAATTGATAGTAGAAGCTCTAGTGACGCGTTTTGTAGATATTACGTCACGGTTCGACGCCAAACCCGAGCTCGGACAAATCGAGACGAGCCTGAAACCCCATCCCCTCCCATCGACTCAGCCGAACGCCTCCGGCATACTACAAATTCACTCTTCAAATATTATGACAGACAAAGTGGATCAACAAAGCGTTTATTTGGATACAATCTTAATTTTTAATCTCTTGTTCGCAGGAACAATGCGAGAACTGAACTGAATTCATTCAGAACGACGAAGCGAAAACTCAAATCCTGTTAGAGAACATATTGCGTTTAAACGTTGTAGTTTAGATTTTCGATTCAATTCGGCGTGCAGCGGAATAAAACTAAAGTAAGCGTCTCGTTTTCTCCTAATAAATAAAAAGATACTGACTGATAACAATGATTTAAGATTGCAAGGATTATTTAGGAAGGATTAGAAAGGGCCATTTATTTTAGTTTGAGTTTTTATTCCATGGCACATTCAGAATCGAGCCAATGAGTTCGCAAGCTCAAGTTCGATATTAGATTATTTACAACCAGCAATGATATTACAATTTCAAATAGGGCAATTGTGTCTCAAATGCATTTATAATTTGGTATTGAGTTGGATCTTGAAGGCTTGACTCGTACATACTTCGTCGTGAGGGTTAATAGCTTCCACTACGTTGGGCAGCCCGAGGATGCATATTGAATTTTATTGCGTGTTCCATCATATTGGCACTGCATTGTTAGAAGATTTAATAACTGAGCTGGGTGCATCGATTTTACTAATAAAAAGCATTTGATATCATTAACGATCATCATTGGTAATGATTAACATGGTTTTATGAGTGCATGCTACACCACGCTTTGTAACTTGTTACATTTATTTGATTTGGGAGCGAACTCGCTTAGTGTAACTGATTTTAAAACATAGATCTCAGTAAGCAAGGAAAATAACCTGAAGTGTTGTGGTGTGTGTCATCTGCTGTATTCTGTCTAGGTGAGTCAAGTCTAGTGGTGTCTAGAACAGAAGCAGGGTTATGTGTTGTTTTGTGGTGCACCTGTGACTGGGGCAACTTATCCCGGCTCACTTGTATAGCTAGCCTTCACTGGTTGGAGTTTTCAATTAGTCCGAGCTGTGGATTTTGGTTATTCAGAAGTTTTTCCCACAGCATGGGGACAAGTGAGTGGGAAAAGTCTCTTTACCCTTGTGTGTCTCAACGGGAGCGGAAGCTCTAAGTCAGCCGCGTTTCCTGTACCTGGTGAAGGACGCTGGACGCATTGTGACGGGCACCTATGGCAAAGTGGAGAAAGGTCGCCAAGGTTGACCTGATAAAATGGTGTTAAATGGCCCGAGATGGGCTGGCCGTCGCGAGCAAAAACTGTGTGCGGTGAACATGTGGGGAAGGCCTGGCTACACCAAGTTCACCACACACAAGGAGAAGGAACTGTTGGTTATTTTAGTGGGTAGGCCTCTCCCTTCTGGAGAGGAGAGCCCCACATAACATAACCCTCCGTATGGCCAAGCGGAGGGTATACAATTCAATGCATTTTTTCCACCTTAAAAAAAGGGCTGCTTATGCGGCTAATTACCTGTATGGGCTTCATCGGGGGCGGCAGCTCGAGATCAGCCGCGTCGTCCTCTACCTCGTCGAGGGCGGCGGACGCATTGTGGCTGCATTCGCCTTCGTCTGCGCGTTCTCTATCGTCACCGTATGGCAACTGGAGGGAAAATATACACTTTTAGCTTTTATATTGAGAATCAATAAAAAAATAGTCATTTGTCAGCCTTACACAAACACGTGTCGGAAATATGTATTACGAATTTTAAACTATTAACAAATGGGTATTGAGCAACCCTACAAAGTAAGGATTACACTGCACAAATGAACGAATCCTAATTAAGTTTGAATGAGAGATACGTCAGAATATAGGTCACTGCCGTGTTTCGCGGAAACTTTCGGAGCAGACCGTGCAGAAATACAACGCAATTTACACAATTAATTTTTAACGGAATAATACGTTTTTTAAATATCGTTAAAATTCACGTTTCTTCTTTACCAACCAACTAACGCATTTTACTAACCACTAAATTCAAAAAAACAGAGTTAGATTACTTCTAAAAGAATGCCTCGAAAATATATACACGTCTGAACCATTTAGGCCTTTTAACGCTTTTATAAATATGGGCCTAATCTTTTAAGAGGCAATATAGTAAGTATAGTATGCATGATATTAACAATTTGAAATGTTTTACCATTTCAATCTTTTAAAGATCTGTACAAGATTAAAGGAGCATATTTACTTCGAATCGGACCTCAAAAGATCCGAATCAAAGGAAGAAATATCTCAAACCTGCAACTGTGACGTCACAGCTTGCTAGCGAGTGAAGATGTTCAAACCACTAATACTTATTTCAAGATTTTTAAAAGTATTTTATAATCGAAAGAGTCCGTTTCGAGTCGAAATCCAGTCTTTCCCTCCATTTCCCACTCCAATATATCTAATAAAAAGTTGCTATTGTTTATTTTTTATTTTTAGTAAAGGTTACGAGATGTTACCTGGCCGTCAACTGAATGAAAGTTATGATGAGGTAACATAAGCATAAAAGAAAGCACTTGCGAAATTTAACAGGCTTGGCAGTGTGTCGGTGGCAGAAAGAAGACATGCGCCCGGATAGCACTATTCGTCCAAGCACACAGGGTTCAATTCTTTGTCTGACAGAGTTGCTTAAGTGCGATTTATAATATTTTGTAGGCAACATTAATTTATTTAAAGGAACAAGCTCACTGACAGCCGTTAAGTACCTTAAGTTTTTTGTCTGAAGGTATTTTCTTGAGAGGCGCAGGTTTGTCTGATGTAGCAGGTGATTGCGCACCGCTTGGTGCTTTTTCCTTTCCCTGTGAAGGTTTCCGGAGGCCCAGCCAGCGTCGCCTAGAAAAAAATAATATGTCAAACACATGTATTTTGGGGTATCAATTATTTTGTATAATACTACAAGTCGAAATGATGTATTATATGTGTTATTAATTATCCATTGATTTGAAGAATATTAATTATTTACGACTAGAAATGATCTCCTAGTCGAAAACGACGTATGGGCGAAAAAAATAAAGTAAATTTCGTACAATGTGCCTGAGAACACTGTATAAAAATACAGGCTGTGGCCTGTAATAGAATAGGAGCAAAAATTAAAAATATAATGCCTTTCAGTAACCAGCATTCAATTTGAAATGGTTTTAATTTATTATCATCATTAAAAATATTTGTAATAAAATCAGCAATGTATTTATTGCAAACAAATTTGTCCAGTTAGAGAACTTGACTGTCATTTTCTACAACGAGTTAGTAATTTCGATAAACATTGATTAAGGATTATAACTTAAATTACTTTTATCTCTGAGCTAAAGCATTTTAGAGCACTATGACCACTATGGTCAAGGTAACTACGTATTCTCTGTAGATTCATTGATTAAAATGCTTGCTTCTATTACAGGCCACACGTTGTATATACAGTGTGTCCAGCCATGTAAAAATAAAACTTTAAAGGATTGCCTTTATAGATATTGATCCAGAACGAATTTCATCAAGGAAAATACGCCATATGGGGGGTCAATTCTAATACCCCACCATATGACAGTGGTTTTGTTTTTATTTTCACAAAAATTACCTTACTGGTAAAAATTACGGCGGTTTGAGTCTCGAATCGTGTAGGGGCTCCTTTTTGGTGTTATTTTAAAGCAAAAGGTTGGTGTTGTCTATCTTCTTCTTCTTCTTCTACACTAATAAAGAGGAAAACTTTGTTTGTTTGTTTGTTTGTTTGTTTGATTGTAATGAATAGGCTCATAAACTACTGGACCGATTTTGAAAATTCTTTCACCATTCGAAAGCTACATTATCCACGAGTAATATAGGATATATTTAATTTTGAACAAAAATAGGGTTCCGTAAGATATTAGGGTTTTTCGGACACAAGGTGTAAAAAATCAACCAAAACAGTTACTTATTTTGCGTACCCTGCCTAAACTATTAAAGATAGAACCATAAAATGTTCTAAGTAATTGTAGATCTTATAAATATCTACAAAAAAGTCCGCGACATACTATACCTATCTATGTCGGGTGAGGCACAAGAACCATTTTTTTTATTGAAAAATCTTGATTATTTTTTGGACTACATTTAAACGCGTTTATTTTACTCATGCTATTAATCCTTATCAAAATCTACATCTACACTAATATTATAAAGAGGAAAACTTTGTTTGTTTGTTTGTTTGATTGTAATGAATAGGCTCATAAACTACTGGACCGATTTTGAAAATTCTTTCACCATTCGAAAGCTACATTATCCATGAGTAATATAGGATATTATTATTAATTAATATTATTATTATTATCTACACTAATATTATAAAGAGGATAACTTTGTTTGTTTGTTTGTTTGATTGTAATGAATAGGCTCATAAACTACTGGACCGATTTTGAAAATTCTGTCACCATTCGAAAGCTACATTATCCACGAGTAATATAGGATATATTTAATTTTGAACAAAAATAGGGTTCCGTAAGATATTAGGGTTTTTCGGACACAAGGTGTAAAAAATCAACCAAAACAGTTACTTATTTTGCGTACCCTGCCTAAACTATTAAAGATAGAACCATAAAATGTTCTAAGTAATTGTAGATCTTATAAATATCTACAAAAAAGTCCGCGACATACTATACCTATCTATGTCGGGTGAGGCACAAGAACCATTTTTTTTATTGAAAAATCTTGATTATTTTTTGGACTACATTTAAACGCGTTCATTTTACTCATGCTATTAATCCTTATCAAAATTAATTATTTCATCACTAAGTACAGTTAATGTAAATAATATTTGGTCTTTAAATGATTAAAATTGGACGTTTGGTTCTGAAGTTATAGCGAAATAAAATACATATTACGATTTCTGCTGCACGGCCGGCCCGTTGCGAAGTAGGCTTTACCAAGGCCCGGTGAGCGTGTGGGAGGGGGAGTTTAGATCTATGAGTAAGGTACCCGCGCGGCGCGATTTTCAGTAAAAATTTCTTTCGCACTCACGATAAACAAATCCCTGGGCCAAACATTCAAATTAGTAGGAATTTATTTACGAAAAGAATGTTTTACGCATGGGGTCGGGGCTCCCGAGCATCAGTATATTTTGTTACCAGAAAATAATGTAACGTCAAATGTTGTGTATAGAGAAGCTCTACAATAATAGCTTAAGTTTTCTATCCTAAAACAACGGGTTGCACTCCGGGACTTAACAACTAACACCCACAGAAAGAAAATCTGTTCAGCCTGCGGATAGTGACTGCTTCGTCGAAGTTAGTGTCGGTGTCTGTGAATTGACATGGGAATCATTTGTTTGCTGACCGTGTCTTTCCTGGGTAGGCTTTTTGCAGCGGTAACCGACATCCACGCGGGCGGAGCCGCGGGCGACCGCTAGTAACTAATACATTTAAAAAACGCTATCAAATGGCTTCATTTTGTAATTGGCGAAAAGAGAAAGTAATTTTTTTACAGCTTTTTTGCGCTTTTGGGCAATTCATTCTAAAATTGTGCTAAAGCCAGAGGATTGACATACCTCTTATTCTAAACAACTAAATAGTATTTGAATTACTCAACATTCGGTTTATTACTTCAAGAGTTATTAATTATTAAAAATACCCCTTTACTCATATTTACTTAAAATGGCCTTTATAATACCTTGCATGGTTAGATACACTGTATATGTTACAAATATCGGAATTGTCGCCGGTTTTATTTCATATCCATTTTCGGTTGTTATTAAATTTTCAGTAGGTTTGATGTTTCATCGCTGTGCTGGCACGTTTTTGCATCTTATGCTTAGGCATAGTTCACACCAAACGCATTTCGTACTGTAAGTTCACTGGTTCATTGTCGAATAAATATAAGTATGGACTGTAGGTAGTAAGAAGCCGGTAAAGGCTCAATTGAATAACTTTTTGCAAACAGTCAAAATTGTGGTCTCAATGTGGAATTTTTAGTTTGACGATTTATGAAATCATTTCTGTTTACTAGGTTTTAACACAAAACAATTAGAATTATTTTAAAAAAGATAGCATAAAGAAAGAAGTGTAACCTGGTTTTGTCATTGACCGCAAAGTTGAGTTCTAGCACACCAAACGCGCTTCAACAGTAAAGTAAGTTATTCTTTTCTTGTCAAGTATTATAAGAAATATTTTCATAACTTTTTAAAATAATATTACAGAAAAAAGAATGATTTAAAAAGATCTCTTAATGTAGGCTGAGATTTGTATTTATCTTGTTTTAAAATGAATCATTTCGTAAAAAAAGGAATGTCAATGCTGTTTACACTATAGGTATAGTCACAAACTTATCTGAAGAATGGCCGAAAATGGAACTACAGATGTCACTTTAAGACCGTCATTACTGCCGGTACAAGCCAGAGTTATCATTATTGATATTAAAAATTTTCCGTAAGCAATTGTAAATAGGCGTATCACCAAACACTGGTTAATTTAATTTAATATGTTAAATATTATTATGGCAGTCCATTTTCATAAACTTATACGCCGAATAGAATTCTTTACCAGTTATACCTAAATACAAATGAGATGTAGGCCATTCTATTGCAGTCCTTACTCGATATCACCGATAAAAATAACAAGTACATGAAAATGGACTGCCATGAAATTAGCCAGTGTTTGGTAATACGCCTATTTACAATTGCTTACGCGAATTTTTGAATATCAATAATGGTAACCCTGGCTTGTACCGATAGTAATGACGTTTTCAAAGTGACTTCTGTAGTTCCATTTTTGGCCATTCTTCAGATAAGTTTGTGGCACTATATTTGGCAAGCGAACAAGAACGGAGTCAAAGCGCCAGCGTCGCAGCGACGAATCCGTTTAATGTGTACAGTGCCTAAGTGCAAACCGCGGTTTCGGTAGCCGGATTATTGAATTAGCATTAATTGGATGCCATTGTGCATCGCAGACAGGTTAACTGAGAGCGAGAGAAGTGCAAATATTCCTCTATGAAATATTCCAACAATACCCGTTGACGAGCGCAAATATGGAAATACTTCACATTACATATTAATGAACTGAAATGCTGATATTGGTTACAGGCTCGAGATTCGGATATTTGTTGATCCACTTGCGCTTACTGGAATTCCAATATAAATTCGTTGCATTGAATCGACATAGCAAACAGTTAACAGTTTATGAAGGTCGTAGTTTTGAAGAGGTTTAGTAAATATGGACTTCAACCTCCTTAATTATGGGATCAAAACAGGCATTTGTTTATAAAGAATTTCTAACGCTACATACTTATCGAATAAACTAGCGACGATTAGATTAATTTAGAAGACTAGTTAATAGGTGAATAAGGTGACTTGATAGTCATTTCACGTCTACGATTTGGCTTCTGTTTAAAACATGTAATTTCTAGCTGTAAGTCTTCCAAAAAATGTAAAATAAAATATGTTGATGTGCTAGCTAGTAATACAGACTATACGTAGAATATTATTAGCTAACGCCTGATATTTGCATTTTGTCTCCGGCAGATAGTAGCGAGCTGCATATCCGTCGAAGTGGGTTAAGCAAACCCTTTACGATAGGGATGCGCAACTATCGATATGCACATGGACATCAAAATATCGATAAGGGCTATAATAGCAGAGTTTGTTTGAAATATTGTCAATGACGCTGATCCTTGATAACTATCACAGAACGGGGTCTTACCTGTTCTATGATAGTTATCGAGGAATTAGCGTTCTAACTCTATCATATTCATATAAACAAAGTGTAGCTTCGCATATTATAATTTCCTGGATGTGCAGTACATTCAACCAAGTAAAACATAGTTAGATACTGCTTATTGACCAAAAGTATAAAGTTTATTTTTATCATCACCGTTCACAAAAATATAGTAAAAGTTAGTAAGCTGTGCATAATGGTACGTGATACGTATCTCTGAAACTGAAACGCAGCGACATCTGTCTTGGACTTCTTAATGTTCGTTCAGATGGTATTTTAATATCTGTGCCAATTAAATAATGTAGAACAGTTAAGACGAGCGACAATCCTTCGCTGGCAGCCCTATGCTGGTCCAAGGGCTGTCGCGGGCAGGAGCTGAATACAAATTAAGCGATCAATCAATCCACTCGGATAGGTTATTTCCAATGGCGTCTACTGCGCCACTAGATTCTTCCGCGCTTGTTTACAAATAAGACGCTAAACATTCTAGCTTGAGGGTCTATTACAACACAATGTAATATCGCGAATATATTATAAGGAGGGGGTCGAAAGCGCCTGTATCAAAATATGTATGTGTACCGCTTAAAGCAAAATAATAAAATTTGAAGAAAAAATCTTATAAAATTAAAGTGAATTGTCGCACAAAACTTTACGAAATAACTCTGCTACAAGAACATTTTGATTAAGATAAATGTTGACCTATGCAAGTTATACGGTTATCGTGCGAAATGGAATAAGTATAGAGTTGGTATAAACATTTTTTTTTCCTAGCCGTTGCTGTCCCACTGCTGGGCAAAGGCCTCTTTTTTTGGTATAAACATAATCCTTTAATTTGTTTATACCAGAGTTTACATGGTGATGTGAGAAATTATTATCTCATACTAGTATAACCACAAATAACTAACCAGCTTCTTTAAAACTCATTCCTTTTTTGTCACGCATGATTAGATTTTTGATTGCGATTCTGTTAGCCAACATTGCCAATCATAATGGCGGCAGGTGTAAGGTTTGTAAACGGCCCTTCCCTTAGACCACGAACAGCGGCGTACTACAGTTTCATCTGAGTAATAGGATACTGAAACCACATACGTTCATGAGTAACCCACTTCGAACAGGGTTGGAAGCGTCACTAATTGTTATCACAATTACGAAATGAATATCAATATCCCTGTAATATTTGCGCTACAACTTAAAACGGCTAAATTTATTTTATGTTTACTTAAAACTTCGATGACAGTCTATAAGGCCGCGGTCCCATCGACCGTAGACCGTGCTACGGTGCCGCGCCGTAGAGATGGGGCCGCGGCCTAAGACGGAAGAAAGATAAAAAAATGGACATCGGAAAATTTCGAAAACAGGAAGCACGGCCGAAATGGTAAAAGTTTTGTTTATTACATTGTAGTTTTAAGCATATGTGCTCTAAAATCTGAGTAACTAAACCGGATAGTGTAATTAAATACCTTCTAACCTGATAGTCTGGAACGGTTATCATTTCACAAGTTCAATAAATGTCTGTCTATTACGGATATCGGCACCGCAATAACTTTCAGACGGATTTCCAGTTAGAGAAATGTGAAAAATTCATTCCAATGGTTATGAAAGCACAGTCGAACGCGAGCACTATCGGCCTTAGGACTTTGTCACACTGGCGGGATGCGAGCGTGTTGCGGGCGGGAAGGTTGCACGGCGTGGACGTCGCAGATTTGCGAGTTCGTTGCGTGTTCGCGACTTTCACGCACGACGCGCACCCGTGACGTGCACGCCGCGCACACGAGATTTAGGCTCTAAGACGGCATTTGCGTCTCCAGTAAATGCTTGGTTTAGTATTCACAAGGGCTTTGAGCAGAGCGATGCAGCGAGCGGGTTGCACCAAGTTATTATTACTTTACTTTAACTGAACCTTTTGAAGTGCCATTTAGCCATTTTATATCATTGGCAAAATGCCCTTGCTGTCATATCCAGACTTATGTCGCCACATGAGATATATGCACGCAACCTATTGGCATCATTAAACTACCTCTATAATTACAACTTTGAGATAGTGAAACCCACCCTGAGTGTAGCGTAAGCTCCGAGTGTTTCGCTTTTCCACCGATGATAAACCAAGCCTAATACTACACTAGTGTTTGAACACACATCAATGAGACGGGAAGACGTAATTTTGCCATTTGTGTATGTTCCACTAGCAGGGCCCTGCGACTTTGTCCACCTGCGTAGCGTAATGTTTATTGCTTTCCACTAAATATAAGCCAAGTCACATGAAACGTTTTTACAAGTCTCTTTAAAAAACCTACAATCTGATTAAAGCGAACCATCACAAATTGACAAGATAAATTAGCAGCAACACATGCGCATGTAAAAATGAATTTTAACTGTGCAATGCAGTAATAAATGAATTATAATACTACTAGCTTTTGCCCGCGACTTCGTTCGCGTGGACTTCAGGTTCGTCCCGTCTAGTAGCGCAAAAAATGTGTTTTTTTACGACCTCACATTAGAAACCTCAAAAATTGTAGCCTATATGTTATTCTGATGTATAAGCTATATTGTGGTAAAGTTTCATTCAAATCCATTCAGTAGTTTTTACGTGAAAGAGTAACAAACATCCATACATCCATACAAACTTTCGCCTTTATAATAGTAGTAGGATAAAGTTGAAGAGTTTGGTTGTTCAAACACTCAGGAATGCACTTTTTGGGGAAGCTTTGGGCTTTTTAACATCACGCTGCGACGGCATGGGAGGGAGCAAACTCAAAACACGCGGGCGAAGTCGCGAGGGACCGCTTGTATATGAAATAAGTAGAGGTAACATTGGTTATAAGAATAATTATAATTACATATCATACAAATATTACTGACACAAAAGTTTGTGTTAAGATTTTTTACACATCGACGATATCGATTAGATAAAGTAAGATATCTATTTTCGCAATATCATTATCTGTAAACAGCCGACTAGTAACTGTTGTCATTTAAACGAAGTCACCGAATCAAACTAGAGTGAAAGGGCCCTTAGTTGACATTGAATGTCTCGCAGCGAAGGCAACGATACAACGATAAAAGGGAAATATCTTAATTAATTTATCTTTATCTTAGATACAAGTAATCGGTCGACACCGAGCCAAGGACCCTCCACCGCAATGCGGTTGGTTGGTAACAAAAACACTTACACGACCGACTGTACAGCGAATTGCGTAACATAAACAGACTTACTTCGTTAACACCACTTGGTTCCACATAATCGAGGGTTAAGAACTGGCGAGCCAGCATCACTCAAAATGTCACTCAACAGTACCGAGCACTCGCACCTCCGGTTTGCAAATAAATACGGTGCACAAACACTCTTATCTGTTATCTACGTCGAAGGAGTTAATAATTGAGTTGTATAGCGATATCGCACATAAGATTACGGCGATAATTTGAATGTGGCAACACGCGAACGCGACACATACTACTCGTCGTAGGTGCAGACAGAATATAAGTCGCCAGAGACGTCGATACAGCTGGTGGTAAATTCTGCTATTAAATTCTTAACAAAATTGATTCTGATCTTTCATCAAAGGAAAATTGTAATGAAATTCAGGTGGAATTTATATTTTTGACAGTTCTTGTATGGCCAAATGTCAAAAACAGCAATTCCATTACTACTTTGTAACTATTCAAATCAAATAGTGTAATTATGGCCCTCGCTATTGACTGCCAAAGGCAGACGGACCACGCGGCCTGACCGCCGAGCTGTCATCAGGTTATGAGACAGACTAAATTAATTTGGGATTGAAATGTTCATATTGAACTCCAGCATTTCAAAGCGACTGGCCAAAGTAATTACGGGACCTGAAACATACAGGTTTAGGAATATTTGCAGACTTCAACCCTTTCACTTTCATAATTTGGACGATTGCTCAATCGTGATTTATGGATATAAAAGGTTACAAGTCCACTTCACCCTTGTGAATTCCTTTTCGAAAGTTATATTTACATTAATTAATAACGAGTTGATACAAATGTTTAAATGGTGGAATGTATTAAAACATATCACTTAATAGTCTGGAGGACATACCATGGCTTGTAAAGAAATCACTAAACTTCGCGTTTTAAGTAAATATAAACACCAAATTCACCGTACCACATTTGAAAATAACATACTAGATATCCAGTATAGCATCGTTGGCAGTCTATAAAGGACCGATTAGGGTGAAGACGTAAAGAAGCAGGTAACCAGTACCGATCTGTACCGACTGACTAGTGATGTGCCAAGTTGGCTATTTCATGGAATCGATATTCTTTATAGTGATTCTTCCGACTCAAGTCTTGATTTGAATTTTGTTTTAAACAATATTCTAGTGTTAATCAGTCCTTATTTGAATTTTTGTATCGAATTTCTAAAATGTTTCAAGATTAAAAAAAGATGACTTGGCACATCATTTGTCAGTCGGTGCAGGTCGGTACCGGTTACCTGCCTCTTTATGTCTTCACCATTACGAGCTATTACCGATTACGACTGCGGCCGCAGCCCTTGACGCTACCATCTCTATGTCAGATAACTAAGATATGCGCACAAATATTACATATTTAATTTACATACGAGTTGAATTAAAATTACTATACTCAATCGTTAGCTCTTCTTAAAACCACAGGTAAGAATATCACTGCATGTATTTTCGCAAACTTTTGTTCCACACCAGCAGATATTCTGATTCACCGCACCATTTACTTCACAAAATCGTTTCTTTTCCAATAGCTATAATAAATACGAGCTGCTTTACAATTACAGCAGCTAATATTTATGTTTTGGTACGTATTATATTGACCTGATGAATCGACCGCAGCCGCAACGCTTTGTTCGTTCTTGTTGCATGCTGTATGCTCTTGCGCAGATCCTCACAACTGACAGTTTGTTCGCATGAATATCGCGATAAAGAATGACTAACGAACGAATCATAGATAACAGAATTGTTTCAGTTTGTTTAACGTTATGTAAGCGTGGTATTTTTGTGGGAAGGTAATGTTGGAAAACTAATTACTTGTTGGCTGAGGATTAGTTTTTGTCGTTTCTTGAATAAACACTATGCGAGAACTATGGAATCTGGTGCGTTATCGGTTACCGATAGCATTGAGACTAGACTGCTAGCTGAGTGAATAAATTTTGTTGATAATTGAACCCGGTGTTCTTTATATGGATAGATGTAATAACTAAACCACTAAAAATTATTATGGCAAAATAGAAAAGTTGTATACCTACCTAAGATACGATAGATTTCCAGCTCAGGGGCCCTATTTTTCAATCACTCGCCTCAATATGGCGTGTGATATACGTTGATTTGTGTTAGAATGAAAACCGAATAAAATCCGCACAAGAGTAATTTAAAAATTATCTCAATTTTCTAGATTTTGACATTTTCGTGATTTTGGTTGATATTTAATTGGTTTGCGATCGAAAAGCACTCGTTATTTTGACGCGAGAGATTCAAAAATAGAGCTCCTACTATCGTGCCTTTCCAGTTGTGATTATACAATTTCGACGGCCCTACTGTGTAAGAACTATTATATTCGTCATTGTCACTAGATGCACTAGTAGCATTGCGAGTGAGTGCGACGGCTCTTGCCGTTCGGGCTGCATCTTTTATAGTAGGACCTCAAGGCCTTGACAAAAGTGACTGATTCTTCCGTTACTTCTTCTAAGCACTTGCCCACGAATTCCATTACTCAGTGGTAGAGTGATAGCAGTAAGGGTAGATTTGGAATGTATGAGAGCCTATAGTGTGTCGTCGAACAAAATAGTTAATAATAATATGCGCCAGACAACACATCAATTGTCTGGTTTCGTGGTAAGGAATTATCTTCCTTGTGTTACGAAGTACCAGACAACGATTAATACGGGGGCGTCTCCCATAAATACTTAAATACATGTAACATCCATGACTTGGGTACAAATGTTCGTGCTCATCACACAAGCTTTTGCTACTTGCGGGATTCGAACCCGCGACGGCCGGCGTAATAATCAGGACCTCTAACCACTAAAACCAAACGCGTCGCACAGTGTTTTTTTGACCCTCATTTTGGGACAGCCCAACTTTATTACATGATCGCATAGAGAAATATATTACTAACGTAAGACTTCAACTCCCACTGGCCTCGCTATCATAGTTTTCGAGAAAATGCGATCTGAATATAAATACCGGTAAATTAGGATTTTTTAAATTAAATTCATATTTCTTTTTCTATGAATGTTTGATAAATTTCTACATAGCAGCCATAAAGGCCTGCTATAGAGTAAATTTATAAACCATGCACGGTGAAGCTACGACGTCACCATCTCATGAAAATCGCAAATATTACAAAATGAATTTTATTTTTTTGTGACAAAAGTATTTAGTATTAGCAATTTATTTTTACTCGAAAACATAGCTACCTATATGAACTACTTCCACAAAAAAAATCGATTGCTAATGTCATGGAATTTTGGACATATGAATTTTTAAAAAAGTACCGGTTTGGTTACCGGTATTTGGTCAAAGTTCTTAATGGTACTTTTTAGCAATAGTAAGAACAAT
The DNA here is from genome assembly GCA_963584085.1 of Pyrausta aurata. Classification (NCBI taxonomy): domain Eukaryota; kingdom Metazoa; phylum Arthropoda; class Insecta; order Lepidoptera; family Crambidae; genus Pyrausta; species Pyrausta aurata. The sequence continues at coordinate 3,511,672 of OY757251.1, forward strand.
TCTTTGTGGCAGCATTGCATTATGCAAAAACTACGGCTTAATTTTTTAAATAGTACTTTATTTATTTCTCTTCTATTTAATTAAAAAAAAAACAATTGTTGTTCGTTAGTCTCGCAAAAGCTCTCAAACGGCTGGATCGTTTTGTATATAGAACTTTAGTATGTATGCATCACATAATAATATGACACCTGATGGTCATATCTATCTGATAATAATGTTTTTGATCAGCGCATTGTCATCATAATGCGCACATAAAAAAAACAATAATTAAAGATATTTACCCTTTGTTTTTGTGCGCGTACTAAGGAATGTGATGAAATTCCAGGAAGGCAGGTACAAAAACCGGCCCCCCCTTGAATGTCATATTTATTCTTTTTATATCTGAATCTGAAAGCGGTTAACAAAACACACATACCTACCAAGTTTCAGCTAAGTGATAATAATAGTTTCAGAATAAAGTAGCTGTGACATACGGACGGACAGACAGTTATAGACAGATAGACTCACCGCACCCTATGCACGGCTACGTCTCAGTGCCGCAAAGGCTAAAAAGTCTTCGTAGTTTTATTAAGTGTGTCGCCCTACTTTTTACCGAACCCGCACAGGCCAGACGTGATCTTTGGAGCGAAAAAGCTTCTCTGCCTACTCCCTTTGTCCCACTTGCCGAGAATCTCCCTCCTGGACATAATTTACCATAGCCGATCTGGAAGTCCTTTAACAGGCTTCGGACTCAGGTTGGTCGAAGTAAGGAGAACATGGACAGGTGGAGATTTTCGGCAAGCTCCGATGTGGACTGTGTTTGCGGTGCAGTGCAAACTATGGTACACTAAACATCGTGCCCGGCCTGCCCCAACACCTGCACGCCAACGGATTAAATGAACTGCAGTCGATTCGCAATACAAGTGGCTGAATTCTGGGCTGCTACGATATAATTTCTCGTGTTCCATCGACACGCTAAGAAGAAGAAAGACTTGACGAAACTATAAGGGTTCCGTTTTTTGCCATTCGGCTATGGAACCCTAAAAACAGAGAATGACGTCATGAGCAAACAAATAAGTTTCCACATAAACCTGTACGATTTTGTCAAAACAGGTTTTTATGACACGAACATTTGTAAAAAAACTGTCGTATTTTTTATCACTGAGCATCAGTGTGCAACTACATGATGTGGTGTCAACAATAACATAACAATAATAACAAAAATCTCTAGTTATTTCAAATAGATAACAATGTAGTATTCAAGAATGCGTACAAAAATGTAACGCGTCTTATCGACACCACATGTACCTAGTTGATGATGAAAATACGACGACATGTTTTACAAATGGTCGTATCATAAAACCTGTTTTGACAAATTCGTATAGGTTTATGCGGAAGCTTATTTGTTTGCTCATGACGTCATTCCCTGTTTTTTACCTGCCTTCCTGGGATTTCATCACATTCCTTAGTACGCGCACAAAAACAGGGTAAATGTCTTTAATTATTGTTTCTTTTATATGCGCATTATGATGATAATGCGCTGATCAAAAACATGATTATTAGATAGATATGACCATCAGGTGTCATATTATTATGTGATGTATACATACTAAAGTTCTTTATACAAAACGATCCAGCCGTTTGAGAGCTTTTGCGAGACTAACGAACAACAATTGTTTTTTTTTTAAATTAAATAGAAGAGAAATAAATAAAGTACTATTTAAAAAATTAAGCCGTAGTTTTTGCATAATGCAATGCTGCCACAAAGAATTGTTCTTACTATTGCTAAAAAGTACCATTAAGAACTTTGACCAAATACCGGTAACCAAACCGGTACTTTTTTAAAAAATCATATGTCCAAAATTCCATGACATTAGCAATCGATTTTTTTTGTGGAAGTAGTTCATATAGGTAGCTATGTTTTCGAGTAAAAATAAATTGCTAATACTAAATACTTTTGTCACAAAAAAATAAAATTCATTTTGTAATATTTGCGATTTTCATGAGATGGTGACGTCGTAGCTTCCCCGTGCATGGTTTATAAATTTACTCTATAGCAGGCCTTTATGGCTGCTATGTAGAAATTTATTAAACATTCATAGAAAAAGAAATATGAATTTAATTAAAAAAATCCTAATTTACCGGTATTTATATTCAGATCGCATTTTCTCGAAAACTATGATAGCGAGGCCAGTGGGAGTTGAAGTCTTACGTTAGTGATATATTTCTCTATGCGATCATGTAATAAAGTTGGACTGTCCCAAAATGAGGGTCAAAAAAACACTGTGGGTTGGGCTCATAAGGGCTTGATGTACTTTCCTAAAATGCTTGATAATCCCACCTTCCAGTCTGCCAGCTCTTCTCTTACAAAATATCTTGCCAACTTTTGTGATTGTTAGATGCTTATTTGGTTCTAAAGTTCACACTAGTTCTACTCGTTGATTAATAAAACACATTATACCTGTGACCACAAGTGCTAGTATTCCTGTGACCATGGATGCCGTAAAGCATTTGAAACGTCAACATTTAATTACAAATAAATGTGCGTGAAATCAATCCGTAAAGTTTTTAATTAATTGTTTAATACTGCTATATGCTAGAATAAATGAAATGCTATATTACTACTTACTACTATTGCTAAAATATGCTACCTTACTTAGTAGTAAAGTAATCCTATTTTTTCCTAAACGTATTCCAGGATGCAAACTAAAGGTGACCCCGCTAGACCTAGACGGGCACATAGCCTCATGCGAGTACAACCAGCCAGAGACATCCGCACAAAAGGACGCGCGCGTGCCGTGCTCCTTCCAAGCCGTGGGCTGCAAAGAGACCTTCGACAGTCAAGAGGATATGAACACGCATCTAAATAGTGATACACAGACTCATATGAGTGTGAGTTATACTTAGTTTTTACTGGATAATATGAGCAGAAGTTAGTTATGTACGCAGGTTTTTGATATAAAAAAAGTTTTGATTTGATGTAATTAATTATAGATTACAGTCTCGGCACAGCTATTATTTACTATCAAGGTCATAACCGCCTGACCATCTTGAGAGCCGAAATCGCTTGCACCTCGCTTGTACAACGTAGCGCCAGTTTAAGTGTCGAGTGTTAAGTTGATAGCTTGAAAGTGTTTAGGCGGCATAGACCTTGACTCTATTGCCCGGTTATCATAAGGATTTAAGAATGTACCTATCATGCATGTCACGCCCCTCCCGCTTCCCCGCAGACCCAGGCGCTTTAGTCCGTTGCACAATGACACGTCCTTTCTTACGATAACCAGGGTTTACCTTATAGACGGTATTTTAGTTGGCATTAGAAGTTATGGTATTCTTCTTAACATTGTTTTCTTTCCGTTCACAGTACCTAATGAACGCATATTCAGAGATGAAGATCAACAACGACATATCAAACGCGAGCCTCGACGCAAAAGAGCAGGAGGCCATGGTCCTGTGGGAGGCACCAGACAAGGACGGAGAGACGAAACCACCTACGCCCATTAACAACACCAGCGCCCTTATAAGGTACTGTGAAGCCTGGGTGTTGGCGAATGAAGACTGGATGTTGTTATGGTCTTTATGAGATTGTGTTTCTTGAGTGTATGTTCTACGTGCAATGTACAAATAATAATAAATACTCAGCTTTCGTGATGGACTTCTTGTTTATTTTAGTAGACTTTTACAATATTCCAATTAATTACATGTGAAAATATAAACTCAATATCTTCGCGCCCGCGCCCGCGATCCATTCTTGTAGAATATTTTTTTAATGCTTTCATGTTATCAACAGTGGCCGCATCTGAGCGCTCCCAAACTGATAGTTACAATATTATAAAAATAATGTATTTATGGAGTCCTCGTCTATACAAGATGGTGGTAAAGCACGAATACCTATGTATGGTCGAGGTCTTACTTACATTAATATAGGCACTTCAAACAGAAGACGATGCAAGTTGCAAGCGATTTTGGCTCTTAAGGTGGTCAGGCGGTAGTGACCTCGATAGTGTGTACATACTTCCTATTAATAAATTATATGACAGGTTGCGTTATGATATGAATTCGCAAGATAAACTCTCTACACACGGGTAACAGTCATATTTTTTATTGATTGATTGACTGAAAAACAGGCTACCCTTTTCTTGTTATACTTATTTTGTGGTACTTACAGATCCAATAAATAATATATATATATATATTGATTTTTCAGAGCCCTCTACGAACGAGTAGTGGTACTCGAACAGCGAAACCGCGAGCAAGACATAGTGATAGCGAACATCTCCAAACAACTGTCAGCGTTCGCCGTGGCCAAGATGAAGCAGAACCACGACATGCTGCTACGGTATTGTATGGGGAACTTTGTGTGGAAGGTCGACAACTTCAAGGCGAGACTAGACGCAATGCTGAAGGATCACTACAAGATGTTATACAGCCCAGGGTTTTATACCTCGCCTAATGGGTATAGGTAGGTACAATCTTAATTTGTAATAATTTAAGATCAAAATGTAGCATTTATTTTTGCACATGGCATCGGCAACTTCTAAAATAGGCGCCAGACAACACACCAATAGTCTGGTTTCGTGGTAATGAATTTTCTTCCTTGTGTTACGAAGTACCAGACAACGATTATGACGGGGGCGTCACCCATAAATACTTAAATACATATAACATCCATGACAAAGGTACAAATGTTCGTGCTCATCACACAAACTTGCTCCCTGCGGGATTTGAACCCGCGACGGCCGGCGTAATAGTCAGGAGCGCTAACCAATACACCAAACGCGTCGTCTCTCGTGTAGTTTATAAGGACGAGTTTCGCAATTCATTTCTCGACGCGTTCCGCTTTCGTCGTGGCAAAGATAAAGCTGAACTGCTTAAGTATTTTCCATAAAGTAATCGATTCAATAAAAACATATTATAATTCCGTTTGGCTAACGTAATTTGTATCCTATGACATTTTTTTTATGAATTTGAAACCCTATTTAAAAGGTGTAAAATAAAATACTTAATTTATAAAATTTTCTCTGATTGGTTGGATTGGTTTTCAATCCCCAAAAAACTTTCATAACCTAACTAACTGATTACTAACTGATAAACCTTCCAGATTCTGCGTCCGCCTAAACATATCGCCGCAAAACCCTCACTGCTTCGCTCTCCATGTGCACCTAATGAAGACTGAATACGACGACTGTTTAGAATGGCCTTTCAACGGACGCATTTCATTCGCAATGATCAACCAGTACGATCCCGACTTGACGCAACGAGACACAATGATGTCAAACTCCAGTCTTATCGCATTTAGGAAACCATCAGCAGAAATATGCGTCAGAGGTTTCGGTTATACGGAGTATGCGGTGGTAAGTGACGTCGTTAAAAACGGGTTTGTTAAAGATGATACTCTTATTATAAGGGTTCATATAAAATGTGTATGACATGAGGAGTAGCTTTTTATTTTTATAACGGGTCGTTCTTAAACGATGTCATTCATCAAAGTAGGTAGGGTAAGTAACTAAACTGATCTTTATGGACAACAACACAAGGCTACATTTCTTATAATTAGGTCCCACCAAGTTATCTGGAGACTGACAGGATGGTGCAACGATCAAATAGGGTTGCCAACTTTTAACAATATTACAATCCTAGTTTTGTCATAACAATATGATGAAAAATTCAAAACATGTATTTATTTTGCACACCCAAAGGTGGAAATAACGCCGACATTCTCTACCACTTATACATAAGTGCTAAAGAGAAATAATATTTGCCTCCTTTCTCGCTATAACAAACATGTAGTTGATGTAGTTATTTATTAATTTCATTAAAATTATTACTTATTGTTACTAAGTATTTAGTAATTTGTTAATAAGTAAAATACGCCTATTCTTAGTTGTTTCCAAGATATTTGAATATCAATCATGGTAACACTAACTCGTACCGGCAGCAATGACATTTTCAAAGCCCCATCTGTATGACTTTTTGGCCATCCTTCGTTGGTGAATGGTGGCTGTACTTGTAAAAATGTTATAGATATTTACAGACGTTTACAGTCACAACAGTTAACGGCCACTGTAACATATCAGCAATTTGAATGGCATCATTTAAGGACAGCCCAATGTGTAGGGGCGTATGTACCTTTGTTTTAATTTAAAGTCATTTAATTAATGTTAATGTATCCGTCCATTTTGATTGTTCGAAGCAATAAGTAGGCTATAGTAAAATATATTCTAATTTTAAGAACAAATTTTATATTTATACAAATAAACGTAAGCGAAAGAAGTAACTAGTACTTATTTGAAAAATAATTTTAACACCCGAGTCGTGCGTAAACAGTTAGTGTTGTTTGAGATTTTTTGAACATTCCACTTTTTATGTACAAAATGTAAGAAGAAAATCGACAAAATATAATGCGTTAGTATTGATTACATTCCTCTTTTTATGATTGTTATTTAATTAGTGGTATTTTATTTTTATTAGAATTTAATATTGGTGCCTTAAACTTTGTACTTAATGTAACTTTATAAATTGTTATTTTGTAATTTATTGTATAGTATTATTGATGATCTGTTATACAATGTATTTTTATTATTATTAAAATATTTTAGTACCCATGCTGAATTTCCTTTGTTTATGAAATAAATTCATGATTATAAATAAAACGCAATTTCATTGTTTTAGATTTAATCATATTGATAATGCACGTCTTACAAAATAATATAAACCGACTTATAGACTAGTCTTAATAAAATATAGGAATTTACCTTACGTACGTATAAATACGGCTAACAAGTATAAAACGACAAAGGCTAGCGATAAACATTTATCCGTATCACATCCAACCATCACAAAATATTTGCTTGTCCCCTTGAAACTATCATCACTGACTACTTTTATATGGCTTCAAGACATTCACACCAAAGCAATAACATGCAAAACTTAACTTTCTTTTCATGGTAGAATTTCAGTTGACTTTTATGCGTTGACTAGCAACCAAAATGAAAATGTGATAGATTTTTGACATAAACATTTATATTTAGTAACAACAAACATGATTTTTTAAATGGAAATAAAATTAACAACTAAATATACCTATACAAAATAATTGAAGCCTAATTGGAAGTTGCTTATGTTTAGTATTTTTCATTTATTTAGGTAGCAGCTCGAATAAACTGAGCTTAGCGTGAAAGAAACACAGTATCGACAATGATTAGGTGCGAGTTATAAAAAAAATCGAATAGTGCATTGCTTTTACGATTCAATCAAGTTGCCTTTCACACGACCGTTTGAGCCTTTTTTATACCCTGGTTATTTAATGGTAACTACAACCAGTGTGTTTGTCAAATATTAAATACCACTTCTTCCTATTTTCCACTTAATTTTCGAGTCCATTGGAATACTTTCAGTGAAAGCTAATTTCGTTTTCTTTATTCTTAAATATTTTCCATACACTCTATTATTAAATTACGAAAGCTCTTTTATAAAAATATATAAATACTTCCAACTTTAACTTTGGCATCGCCTATTTAAAATGAAATCCAATCGGTGGTTTCAAGTGTTGATGTTCAATTTCAGTCTAGAATAACAATTTGGGAGCTTTGAGTCACGCACACAAACTTAAGTTTGACTTATCATTGTATATGTTATACTTATGTTTAAGTTACAATGCAAGTAAAGATACGTCTAACTTACTCCTTATTCATGAACGCTTATCAAGTCGCTTTTTATTATAAAAATTATAGCGAAATACATGAAATATGTGATCTAATTAGTAAAATACCAATTAATTTTAGTTCTACATAAAGTAATGAGATAAGTACTATTCACTACCACTCGTCCTATAAAAATATTCTTATGAAATATAAAATATCACTCATTCGCATAACACACAAGACTGGCGCTAGCTGTGTGTTCATAAGAGCAAATTTTTTGCTAATTTGTATCATGCTTTTGTTGGTAATTCTGCTTTTAAGTCTTATGTACTATTTACTATGTAAATCAACGTTGTATGAAGCGAAAAAAAAATCATCTAAAAAAATATCAAAACACTAAATCCGATCTGTCAACTTCTTTAGCTTCTAAAAACACAACAGCTTACAAAAATTGAATAAAATAAGTAATCATAATTTAAACGATGAAAGAAATGGATTTTTTTCATGCAAATGATAGGAAGACTCGACGGAAGCTTTACGATACAATACTTTCGTTTCATTATTTATGTCTTTACCTGAAACTGGAATGTTCAAAACCATACCACCAATAAACGTACGAATGTGTTGTTTTATTTCAAGTATGTGAAAAATTAAGAATGAAAATCTTACCATTTTCGTGCCTAACTTATTTGTCTATAATTTCTACTACATATCACAGTTACGGTAAACAAATGCATAAATTGTTTATATAAAATGTTACGGTCTGTCACTTATCTCCAGTTTGTCATACAATGATTACATTTGCCTTGTCATAAAATTCAATTGCTGTGATTGGCAGATAAGATTATTGACCTAACACAGCACTTAAAAGTATATTTGACACGTTATTACCGTTATATTAATGGAATCAGTGTTATCAAAACTGGTGTGACTATTGATGACGTCATCAAATAAGTACTCAAAGTGTACTTTGAGTCTTCAGCCCTTTAATTACCATGGCATGGCCATCAAATGGTAAACGAGTTAAAGTATAATCAATAATCCCGTAGAAAGATTTAACGTTTACAGTGTTACTACTTTTTGACGAAAAATAAATAGTGGTGTGACTAAAAGAATGAACTTCATCAATGTCATTCATTCACTCAAAAATTCTTATAACGTCTCAAATTAAATAACATTCTTATTATTTTATTTACTCTAGTAAGATATCTTTTAGGCTAGTTTCGTTAAGTCGGTATAAATATATGAGCATTGTTGGAAGAAAAAGAAGCCGAATGAAAAACAAACGCATCCAAATTTCCGCGTAGGTAGCTGAAACCGGGTACAATTTCAAACCGATTTCGGTTATTGCCCCTAAAAGTAAAGATTTCTGTCACACCTGTTAGCAATCGTTGAAATAAAACCATTGAGTTAATCGAACTGTATGAACAAAATAAAGCAAATGAACGGTACACGTCACTACTAAGATAAATGTGGCAACATTATTTTACAAAGTTACATTAGCATCTGTCAAAAGTTTCTACGGGATTATTGATTAGACTTTAATACCCTTCATGACAATTCTCATACATAGTATTCTAAATAATATAAAGGTTAAATATTTTATGAAAGACGTGTTACTTATCAAATTTGTGATGGACAAAACACACATAGACAAACAGCATAACTAAGTTATCTATCTTCTAAATGCCGAAGATTAGGCGCAAATAATTCATAATCAAAATAATTCTGTACAAAGCCACATAAATTTTGTCTAACAAATCTATTAAATAAAAACTTCTTCGTTTATCCGTCTAATAATAACGTATTTCTCGTAATCTAGATTAATCAAATGTTACAAAACTACCATACTGAAGATCTCGTTTATAAACCATAGCTAAGTAATATTAGGATATTATTATACCACAATTTGACTCTCGTGGTCAGTAACAGCCTATAATTAGGTAATTAAATCGTTATTATCAAAGATGTGTCCAAGGTAATTTTGACTTATTCGGTCACTACTTTTAACTACTCCTATTGCAGAGGCCTTTTGTATGATCTCAACAACGCACAATACGGGGTAAAAAACAGTATATATGGGATGTTGATAAATTAGTTCTTTGATACCCACTTAACACTCAAAAAGTTTGAAGATCTCTGGCCACCACACAACCACGGCTTTAGAACTGCGAACGCATCAATCTGATGTCCCATATCACGATGGATGTTGTCGAATATCGTCAATAAACAAACATACCGTCCTTCGACATGTTCAATATTTCTGAAGGACACAGTTTTTATCTTTACATAGTTATAAAGTCCAATGTAAGGTGAAAAGTAAACACAGAAGAGGTTTACTAGTGTGGGGCCTTAAACACATGCTCGGGCCTCGGATTCAAGGGTCGGGCGCCCGATGTTAGACTTAGACTGAGCTGCTGGAACAGTGAAGTACATAAATTCTCGAAAGAAGGGCTGCGATGGACTTAAGGTCCAGATAAGAAGGAACGAGCAAGAGCTCTGCCTCTTAGGTAGTTTAGAACCACGGATACTGGCTCAGGGGTGGCCGGAGCTCGCGTGCTGGATGTACAAAGACTAAGCTGGAACAGGGAAGTACAGAAAGTTCTCGTGTCTGGTTCACCAAAGACGCGCTGGCTTCTGCGTTCACGTAAAAAGGAAGCTCTACCCCTTGAGATGTTGAGATTCTCAGGGTTGGCTGGGGCGCGCGCTACAGATGTTAGAGCTGCTGGAGTCACCAGAAAACTACAGCAGGTTTTAAGCTCAGCCCCTCTAGAAGTCTAGGACTCAGGGGTGGCCGGGGCGCGCGGGCCGGCGCAGGGCCGGATGTTACACAGAGCTGCTGGAGTCGCCGGGGAAGTGCAGCAGGTTCTCGCAGGAGGGCGTGGGCGAGGACGGCGGGTCGAGCGACGCGCGGGAGGCGGAGCTGAAGCTGCTAGAACTGAGCTCTTCGGGCTCGGCTTCGTAGCGCACGCTTGTCGTTATAGCTGGAAATACGAAACACTTTTATTCATCTTTGTTCGTTTAGTTAGATTGTCAGTCACTGCGATTATAAACATAGCAAGAGTGGTGTGAAAACTGCATTTTTCGAACCTCATTTAACATAACTTACTTTCAAGTATAATATTTATTGGTTAGAAGTTCTATCTAGAGTGTGTACTCTAGATAGAACTTCTAAGCCAAAAAAAATCTGGCTTCTTAGTTATTTAAGAGTGCTACTAAATACCCTAAACGCCCGAAACACTCACTATGCTGTTCCACTTGACAACCGCTACGAAAAAGTCATTGATGACATCATAAGTTAACTAACGATCCATTTTAGATTACAATTATAACGCTCGGGACAAAGTCGAACGGGGAAACTGGTAGCGTCGTGACTCGTGTGCGCGGTCGGTGCGAACATCTGTCTGGTGGAACGCACTCTAAAAGGGTCATAGGATTATAAATGAAAGATATCATTGGTTTTTGAATTCTCAATTTATTGTTACTCGCTAATATGATTTTAAACACTCCATAACATTATCAACAAAACCGTACGGAGACAAGGCAGCCGAATTATTAAATTTTACATTAAATTTTGATACACGCTCTCTAACCTACCGTCGTAAATTCGATAACACCATTCAGATTCAACACAAACGGTTTCTGAAAGATAGATCTTGAATAGTGCAATATTTGTCACTTTAGGAGCCATCACAATTTCGGCAGTTTTTTTATTATTCTTACATTAATAATAATAGGTACTTCTAATACAACTTCATATTTTATTACATGGGTAAATGTTGCCAATCGTTTTCATTGAAGACTTGTGCAGTCGTGTCTATGTAAATAGTGACTAAGTTACATCAGGTACTTATTACGCAAGGCTAAATGATATAATTCCTAATCACATCACATGAGATCTTCAAAGGAAGCTCCTGCGTTTAACACGTAACGATAGCGTGCCAATTCAGGTGGAACACACTGTCATGAAAACTATCTACTACCCGGTTATTGTAAGAATAAACCTGTCATGCATGTCACGGCCGGCCCGTCCCGCTTCCCCGCTCACCGAACCACGTTCGTCCGTTTGTCAATAAATACAGTTCATTTTAGCACACTTTCCTTATCGCGCAGTGACAGTGACAGGTACATTCTTACGATAACCGGGTAATAGAATTTGATATATTTTACTGTGATCCCTTGTACCTAGAATTTGATGACAACTTTGACAGCAAGTGTGAGGTCACCTTTATAAGTACGTTAACTAATTCAGTCGTGTATGTACGTGTACGGCACGCAACACATTGGCGAGACATTTTCTTTTAAGTTAAATAAAATCGAGTAACACATTAAAATTTTAAGTATATTAATTGCCTAGTCAAAGTATTGCGTCCTTTACAATAATTTCAAGTGCTAATTCTCAACACATAAACAATACAACTTCAAATATGAAATACAAATCTATTGCTTTTTATTACAGCGCAGTTCATTGATCTATCTTAAAAACCGTATGCGTTCCTTGCCACTCCTCTTCAAGCCTTCCAAATATAGGAGCGAGCTAAGCAAGAAACATACAGTCTATGAGAAGAAAGCCCATACAATCCCAATTATTAGGAGATCAATAGATTATGTCAAACCGCATAAGTCTACTTTTTGGTTTCATGAGTCCAATGTGTCACTATTTTAAATGTTCTTAATTTTATCAATACTAATTTACATCAATGCAATCTTATTTATGATATGAATTATGTATTATTATTATTTGCCGACGATTGGTAAACAATACAATAAACGACAGTGAAACATTTTGTAAAACTAGTTTACTTGATCGCAATGCAAGTAGGCACTTTTAATAATTTTATGAACATGAATCTTTTATTAATGGGGCATTATCGAACAGTATGTTTTTAGGCAAAAAATATCGTCAATAAATTGATGTGCTCAGATTTCATTAGACAAATAACAGCCAAATCGTTATTTTTTAACACTTTTGTTGTGTACATAAACCAATGTATTAAAATTAAAAATACATTTTAACGTGCACAATTTTTGATTTCTTATAAATCTTGTTAGAATACACATTTTAGTAAGTTAGTACCGTGACAATTCATTTTTATTAAAATAGTTAAAATAAAGATCGAAAAATAGGAGTGTGAAAACATTTTCTACAATGCCAAAAAATAATAATATTTTTATTACTCAAAGTTATAATCATTTAACTATTGTTCGCTTACTTCAAAACAGTACCTACATTTGCTGCATGTACTTAAGTCAATAAATAAAACTAACTAATTAAATTATAACCGAAATAAAAAGGTATAAATATTATGCACCGACGTAACCATTTTTCTGACGAGTTTATTATGAATAAACATTGAGAAAATATTGTAAAGTACTTAGAAAAAATAAATATTTGTCATGATTCAACATAATTAAAACTAATAATTATTGATTCAACTTCACATAATACTCGTAAAATTACAAAATTGTTTGTACATACGACAGCCGTGAATAAAATAAGGTATTACATACCAATGACTTTGTCGATATAAGCATTCTCCATTATTTAACTATTAAAATAACATAATACTGAAGTTATGAATAGCATTTTAAGTAAAATCCATCTTTATACACTTCGCTCATCGGTCATGTGGAATTCATTAAGATTTTATATATGAATATACCTTATAACAGCTTAAATCTCCAATAAAAGATAGCGTGTTATTATTTTCATCTTAATTTGATTATTTTTATATTACTCTGTGTCCATTTATGAATTATAATAATTCCTATATTTTTACTGTGAGTATTGTTTGACCACACCAAACAAAAAAAAAATATTACAGACACTGGTTCATATATTATTGCAATAAGTGTTATTTTAAGTTTTTTTTTAGAGTTTAGTGTTAGGGTACACTCTTTATGAAATTATCTATTAATATAATTTTTTCCTTCTACGGACACAGTCCAATACTTTCAAAAACCGGTTAAGTGCGTGTCGGACCCGCGCACTGAGGGTTCCGTGCCACCCTTTATCACCCTTAACTGAATTCAGGGTCCACTTATTTTCACTTAACGAAAACATCACAATATATTGCGACAGCAAAAATAACTTTGTTTTTCATAGTGTTTGTATGAAAGACAAAGTTATATTTGCGGTTGATAAAAATGTGCAATATCTCAAAAACTACTGGTTCGATCTCCTTCAAACCAATTTTCGTTGCAAGTTTTTGTTAAGATCTACATCATATATTTTTTTCAAAATTTTCACTTTCTTAGTTCAAAAGTTAGATGGGGGGGGACGCCCATTTTACCACTTTGGAAGCGTATATATCTCAAACCTTACACTTTTAGAAAAAATGGTCTTAGAAACCTTAATATCATTTTCAAAGACCTATCCATAGACACCCCACACGCATAGGTTTGAGTAAAAAAAAATTTTTAGGTTTTAGTTTCATGTATGGGAGCCCCCCCTTAAATATTATTTTTTCTTACTTTTTGTATCTGAATCAGAAAGCGGTAAACAAAATACACCTAATTACCAAGTTTCAGCTATGTGATGCTTATAGTTTCAGAATAAAGTGGCTGTGACATACGGACGGACAGACAGACAGACAGACAGACAGACAGACAGACAGACAGACAGACAGACAGACAGACAGACAGACAGACAGACAGACAGACAGACTTGACGAAACTATAAGGGTTCCGTTTTTTGCCATTCGGCTACGGAACCCTAAAAATGAACTTAATCCCGTAGTCATAAGTTTAACCAATTGGCATGAAATAAAATTAGTTTTTAGGACAGTGAAATTATAAGATCTTAAATTATAATTTACGAAATTGAACTACTTATCATTTCTTATTCGGTAAGAAAATTAAACTAAGAGATTCTATTGCCAAAGTTACTTGCTGGTTTATATGCTAGCTTACACATATTGTTTGAGGTATTGTAATTATAATTACTGGCCTTGCAGCTGCTTGCGAAACTGAAGTGCGTTTTAATGGCCATAAAGTGTCGCTACTATAACTAAACACAAGTTGTAACTTAATAAGAATAAGTACTACAGAGCACTGATGTATTAGGATTCAGATATTTTGTGATTATACTTTCCTAACATTGACATAATTAACTAGAAACAAATCGTCGACCAAATAAGATACGCATTTTTTGAAATTATTGTTGCATGATATCCACTTTTTGAAAGTAAATTATATAAATATTCTGAAATATATTGACAAAATATCTGAATCCCTTGAATCTTTTTGTTATTTTACTACATTTTTATATTTTTATGTTTTTTTTTCTATTCGACAGAATATGGTACCACAAACTTTTTAAAATTGGTTGTTTTTAAAACTCGTTTTTATTTCGCCTAGCACGAAGCAACAAATATTTCACAATCCAACTTATTTTTATTTTTTTTGTCTTTTACGTATGCATTTCAATTTAAAATTGCAATACTAACTAAACTATAATAATAATAGCAGCAAAAATTTTATAGCTAATCACGATTCCAATTACATAGCAACATATTAAGTAAATTATTGAACACATTTTTCCGATATTACTTCTTCTTTCTGCGCGCATTCTTAGATTTATTAACTTTCTTCGTCGAAGGCAGTATGATTTTGGAGGCGGTCGTCTTCTTGTCCTCCTTGTCGCTGTCCGTGGACACCACGGGCGAGGTGTTGTCGTCGTCCGAGGACTTCTCCATCATCTCCTCGTCCGGCTTCAGCTCGTCTTCAATCTTAATCTCCTGGCTCGTTATCTTGTGGCTCTCGATGACACTGAACCCTCGCTCCCTCTTCGCCGGAACCTTTTCTAGATCGATCAAGTTAAAGGTGCTGGACTCGATCACTTTGCTGGTGGTCTCTTTGATCGATGACAGTATGTCGTCGATGTTGATCTTGCAGATCGGGCTCGTCAGCTTAGTGTCGTTGACTTCTAGGAGGCTGTCTCTCATGACCTCGAGCTTGAAGTCGTCGAGGGCGAAGTCCAGGGGTTCGAGCGGAGGCAGGTCGCGCAGCACCGCGTGGTGCTCCTCGACGAAATTCAGTTCGGTGGGGGCGTCGCACTCCGCCACCATTATGTCCGTCCTCTTACACAGCTCGTACAACTTCTCGTGCAACGACACCTCTTTGGAAGACTCTTTCTCATCTCTCAAACACACAATATCGCTTAACTCACGTGACTTATCATCTCTCTCTAGTTTACTAACAGCTAAATTAGTCTTTTCAATTTTGTCTTCCTCGAATTCGGTTCTCTTGTCGAAATCGTCAGATTTTTTGGCGTTCTTGGAAGCCGCGATAGAACTCCAAGATTTGATCGGTTTGTCGACGGGGGCGGGCCTCTCGGCAAAAGTCGGTTTCTCCTCGGCCTTCGGTTCCATCGGCTGCGGCGACTTCTTGCGCGGCTTGGTGCCCCGCGTTATCTGAATCTCGGGGAACTCCTCCTTAGTCGAATCGATTACGTATACATCTTTCACTTCCGCCTCTGAAATTTTCTCGGCAGATTTTCGGCACTCTAGATAAGGCGACAAGGACTTGCTTTTCCTCGCTTTGGGTGATTCTTTAAACTTACTAAGACAGTCGTCTTCCTCCTCGGGACGCGTGACGATAATCGTGTTGGATTTAGATTTATCTTTGATGGTATCCAAGGGTTTTTGGAT
>OY757251.1:3528144-3593110 GCA_963584085.1 Pyrausta aurata
AGTTGATGATGAAAATACGACGACATGTTTTACAAATGGTCGTATCATAAAACCTGTTTTGACAAGTTCGTATAGGTTTATGCGGAAGCGTCTTTGTTTGCTCATGACGTCATTCCCTGTTTTTTACCTGTCTTCCTGAAATTTCTTCACATTTTTTAGTACACGCACAAAAACAGGGTAAATATCTTTAATTATTGTTTTTTTTTATATGCGCATTATGATGATAATGCGCTGAATAAATACGTTAATATATTAGTAACATCATTATTAGATAGATATGACCATCACAGGTGTCATATGTGATGCATACATACTAAAGTTCTTTATACAAAACGATCCAGCCATTTGAGAGCTTTTGCGAGACTAACGAACAACAATTGTTTTTTTTTTAATTAAATAGAAGAGAATTAAATAAAGTACTATTTAAAAATTAAGCCGTAGTTTTTGCATAATGCAATGCTGCCACAAAGAATTGTTCTTACTATTGCTAAAAAGTACCATTAAGAACTTTGACCAAATACCGGTAACCAAACCGGTACTTTTTTTTAAATTCATATGTCCAAAATTCCATGACATTAGCAATCGTTTTTTTTTGTGGAAGTAGTTCATATAGGTTGCTATGTTTTCGAGTAAAAATAAATTGCTAATACTAAATACTTTTGTCACAAAAAAATAAAATTCATTTTGTAATATTTGCGATTTTCATGAGATGGTGACGTCGTAGCTTCACCGTGCATGGTTTATAAATTTACTCTATAGCAGGCCTTTATGGCTGCTATGTAGAAATTTATCAAACATTCATAGAAAAAGAAATATGAATTTAATTTAAAAAATCCTAATTTACCGGTATTTATATTCAGATCGCATTTTCTCGAAAACTATGATAGCGAGGCCAGTGGGAGTTGAAGTCTTACGTTAGTAATATATTTCTCTATGCGATCATGTAATAAAGTTGGGCTGTCCCAAAATGAGGGTCAAAAAAACACTGTGCGTCGTCAATACTTAAATACATATAACATTTAAGTTGTTGATTGTTTATGACTTACCCGCTGAAGCCCCGGCGTTGCTTTCCAGGGCTCGCTACGTTGACACTCGCGCCTGGGTCCGAGTTGGTAGCGTCTGCACAAAAGAAACATTATATATAAGTTAAGAGGATTGTGTATTAAGCGGATCGTGTGCAGGCGCAACGCAGCGCGCATTTTCATACATTTCGTACGCCAACGGTCGAAATATGCTTGCGGGCGAAAACGTTTTCCTACCCGTAAACCTATAAGGAACGAGATCAATTTGGTTTCATTTGTATTCATACATTCTGAACAATGCTTGTACGTCATGGATTTTTTTATTTTTTTTTAATTAATTGGTTAAAAATTGTCGAAATTCTGTAGTTTTTTTAGCCAAAAAAGTAAATATTAAGGTTCTTATATTCACTGAAACATACAATATTAAAAAAAATAAAGACGGACGAGCATAGTTTTTCAAAATATCTCTAACGTGTAAAAAAAGTCAAAATCGGGCAATGTTTAAGGGGTGGAAAACGTTTTCTCTTTTTGTATGGAGCTCGCGCGCACACAATATTCTTTCAAAAACATACATGTAAATACAATGTATACAAAGTGCACAGTACTTGAGTTGAGCGATGACAGTTTGGTATTACTATATTGTGTTTCTTTGGTATCACTGCAATAAAGAACGCGTTATAACAGAAAATATCGCAAAGTATATTTTCAGAATATTACGAAGATTCTTAGACCACGCGAGCGAAGCTGCGGGCGGAAAGCTATCAATCGATGAGGTTTTGGAGCAATAAAAATACACTCATAACGAAATACATCGTCAATAGGAGTGCACCTAAATTGAATGTACGGTTTTCAGCAGCACTGAAAATGTTTCCCTGAAAAGTCCCTTTCAATAGGCAATACAAGCGATACTACTGGTTATACTATGTCAAACGGCTTTTATAGGGTTTCAAATGAAACACAATCCACAGGGGTATTACGAACCAAAAGCGATCCTGATAACGAATGCAATCCGCCTGTTTTTAGTCCGTACCTCAACCTGCACGTAGCAGCGGCCGAATCTGAAGCAAACTTTTTGACATTTCGCGTAGACAATGCTGAAATAAAATTGGTGTTTTCGTGTATTTAATGATTACGACAATTTTTTTAGTGTAGCTTAAAGCTTACGTTAGTTAAAAGGATATTTATTTAATGCCGCAAAAATCAGAAAATTTAAATTTTCTACGCGAAATGTCAAACATATTACTAAAACAACTGCCTTTTCAATTTACAGATGGACTAAAAAATATTCGAAATCAGCGCTATTGTAGAGCCCGGGCAGCGAGGCACTAAATGAATATGGATGGATACCTTTTCAAGCGAAGCTGAACAATGTTTTCGATAAAACTGTAATCCGGCTACGAAAAATCATTTTCGTACTCGGTATCATGTCTTCTTTCATTTGATACCATTCTCGTTATGACAGCAAACATGTTTTTTTTTTAAAGTACTCCAATGTATTGTTGTAGCATTTGCCATGTTACTTTCTAGGGTTCCGTATTAAACAAATACGGACGTACATAAATAGGATCTATTCAACTCTAATACTTATGTAATAAACGAATTCGGTTTTCGTTAGGAATATATATTTTTTATGATTGTAATACAACTGATACTTGATATGGGTATCAGAATGGAATAGAGAATACCCACATACTCGTACCTATGTCACTAAGGCTTCTAAAATTATAATAATCCTTCCGTAGTCAGATGAAAAGTTACTAGTTCGACTTTTTTGTTAAATAAAATAATTTTAACAGTTGAATAAACTAGTCAAAATCGGTCATCGGTCAAAATTCCGTCAGTCGATATTGTAACTATTTAATTTATTTGGGATGAATCTATCCCTTTTACACGCAAGGATATCCTGGCAGGAGCGAGAGGGACGCGTAGGATCGAAAATATGGGCTTGCTACAAGGTAAGGCCACTGGATCGAGGCGTGAGCGTAACGCTTTCAATGCGGGATCTCATTTGGCTAATTGGACGTCCACCCAAGATTTTGTTGGAACTATTTTAAGCTGACCGTGTGATAATAAGCATTAAAGTTTTAGACCAATGCAGCAATGGTCTAAGAACACATGTTTTGATGTGCTTGGCCAAAAAGATGAACCATGGAACATTGTTAAAACCAAAGCAGGCGTGAGATATTTTGATATTCCTATGTTTTACGCATGTAAAATATGCCTGCCGCAAGGAATTATGTATCAGAAATATTATTATACTAATACTTATTTGTATAATAGACAAGTTAATACATAGCAGGATTAATACATAAACAATAACATTGAAAACTAATTAAAGAAGAGAAGTATGGCAGACAACGGAGAAAAACAATTCATTCTTCGATAAATAGGATGCGGATATAAGTGATCCTATTTTCAGTCATTGATGACTAAAACAAACAGGAAAACTAGTTAATAATAGATACCATTTTAAATGTGTGTAAGTGTGTCACTATTATAGGTTTATGTAGTGAACACTTAAAAATAATATTCGTTATGATTTAAAAGAGCCTTTTTTATTTTTTTTTATCTTTTACAGCGGTAATAATACGATTTTCAAATGTGATATATGAAATATTATTTATATGATCCTACTACTATTATAAAGGCGAAAGTTTGTAAGTATGGATGTATGGATGTATGGATGTTTGTTACTCTTTCACGTAAAAACTACTGAATGGATTTGAATGAAACTTTACCACAATATAGCTTATACATCAGAATAACATATAGGCTACAATTTTTGAGGTTTCTAATGTGAGGTCGTAAAAAAACACATTTTTTGCGCTACTAGACGGGACAAACCTGAAGTCCACGCGAACGAAGTCGCGGGCAAAAGCTAGTTTACAATATGTTTTCCTACAACGGAGTGTAGCCGATGGCTCCGATAGCTATTTCGAGAGCGTCTTCAATGGACATATTAATAGACAGTGGGCCTGATTCTAGTTATTGTAGTCACCAAAACCTAAACTAATAAATATGTATTAATTTTTTTTTCTAATAAATGAAAAGATAGACTACAACGATTCGGAGACGTTACCGGAAACAAAAGCTGTAATTTACAAAGACAATTCCGAGGTCGCCACTAAATCGTCTAATAAGCTGCTTAGGCGCATGATGATTTTACCCAGGATTACGCAAACCCAGGTTTAAATCGTCATTATGTCTCTGTCAACGTCAAATACACTGACAGAGAAATATTGATGATTTAATCCTGGGTTAGCGTAATCCTGGTTTAAATCATCGTGCGCAGGTGGACCTTAGTGTTGTCACATCACGCTAGTTTTTTTTATTTATTTTTTCGAGGGAGCAGATTAGTTTGAAGTTTCTAAATCATTGCAGTCCGTCTCTTTCCATTTATTTAGAAGAGAGAAAGTTACATTTACTTTTATTTTAGGTCGGTCTATCACTATAATCAGGCCCAGTGGCTTTTAGATGCCTAGCACCGATATGCGTCAATGTTTTGTGGCAAATCGAAAACAACGCAATATACCAGACTTACTAATTAGCGGTGTTACTATACATGACTGTGCGTGCGCCGCGGTAATACTATTAAGGGAACGATTCACATTATATAGCAACACTAAGGCCGTATCTGAAATTAGACGTACGTTTTTAGGGTTCCGTAGCCGAATGGCAAAAAACGGAACCCTTATAGTTTCGTCAAGTCTGTCTGTCTGTCCGTCCGTATGTCACAGCCACTTTATTCTGAAACTATAAGCATCACACCATTGAAACTTGGTAGGTAGGTGTATCTTGTTCACCGCTTTCCGATTCAGATACAAAAAAAAATTATAAAAATGTTATTTAAGGGGGCTTCCATGCATGAAACTAAAACCTAAATATTTTTTTTTACCCAAACCTATACGTGTGTGGTGTCTATGGATAGGTCTTTCAAAATGACATTGAGGTTGCTAAAATCATTTCTTCTTAAAGTCTAGCGTTTGAGATAAAGACGCTTCCAAAGTCGTAAAATGGGCGTTCCCCCCCATCTAACTTCTGAACTAGGGAAGTGAAAATTTTGAAAAAAATATATAATGTAGCTTTCAACAAAAACTTTCAACGAAAATTGGTTTGAGCGAAATCGAACTAGTAGTTTTTAAGATATAGCACATCTTCAACAACCGCAAACATAACTTTGTTCTTCATACAAATACTATGAAAAACAAAGTTATTTTTGCGGTCAACAATATATTGTGGTATTTTGGCTAAGTGGAAGTTAGAATCTCTAATTCAGTTAAAGTTGGCACGGAACCCTCAGTGCGCGAGTCCGACTCGCACTTGGCCGGTTTTTTTTTAAAACACTCGTCCCTGTCATCAATGCCAGTTAGGCAATGCGAGTAAGAGAGACAGCTAGAGTCGATATGGACACGGTCTTTCGTAGAGCAACATAGTAGGACCGCGCTACACTTGTTGACTGCCTACTCGCTAGAGCCAGACTTTACTAATTTCTTAAGGTTAATTGAAAAAAAGAAACGAAATTGCTCACTTGAATATTCGTTTTGCGTTAACGATACCGGGAAAAAAGTTCATGTTCAGAGTTGTGACAGCTGAGAAAGTTCGTGTCGAACCTATTTGAACACGTTAACGAGTTTATAATTTAACTATAATTATAACAGCAGTTAGCGATTTTATTGTTCCTGTCGAAGCTATGCTCCAGAAAGTTTGTTTGAAATAATTAACACAATACTTGTGATTCTGATACTTAAGAGGCTACAACGCAATTTAGGCCGAAAAGCGTGTTTTCCAAGCTTGACAAATCTGCAAAAATGCATTCCACAAAAAATTTAATTGCTAGTTATTGTAGGAAATTCTTTCGAGTAAATACGTTATTTAAAACATTCACAAATTATCTTATTTATAGTAAGTTGAAACTTAGCGAACAGCTGTTTTATAGATTTCTCTAACAGTGCCTACTTTGGAGCCTCATATGATTAAAACCACTAGCTTATTTTAGAAACAATAAAATGTAAGTATTTAAACATGTCCTAAACTAATGAAGTTTATTGAGGTTTCCAATTTCTTTTTGAAATGGAAGATATGAGTCATTGACCAAAGTGGAATTCACAAGAAAAAGCACCATCTAATGTTGCAGTTCCAAATTAACAATGCATTCAAAGGAAAAGAAAAAGGTATATCGTATACAATCATATTTTCTTTTCCAACACAAAACTAAACAAAAAAACAGCTAAAATGCGGTTTTTTCATTCATATTATTTCGATTCAAAACTGCTCAATAACTCGGTAAACGTCGGATTTCGTCCGTTATTATGAACTTTGTATGGGAAATTGAAGCGGCGCGTGTACGCCCTTAACACGGGTTAAACTTTGAAGTTCAGAAAAACATTTATTGACATACACGGGTAAGTATAGCTTTAAAGATCAGAACAAGATTGATTGGCATAAATAATATGTACAACTTGAATAGATGTAGAAGATGAATGATGCATTTCCTGACAAAAAAAAAAAACAATTAACCACAGGACATTTAAAGTAGCTTTAAACAAATTCTGTACCGATACTTATATCAACTTGAACGAGAACTTTTTTAGTTCAGATCGAAGCTCAATCGTTTTAGAAAGCAAAGCAAATCGTTTCTCTAGAACTATTCGACGTTTCGCTTTGTAGTAACAAGCAAATCTGTCAAAGAGAAAGACGTGAGGAGTCAGCCTGATCGATGGAGCGTCTGAGGTCTTATTCTTTAAACTGTTATCCGGATTATCGGATCTACTCGTCATGCTCTTTCGCACAGTCCTGGCCTCACGAGTGACAGAGATAACAAGAGCATTACTGATTCGTCTCACAAATAGAACTTTTAGAGTAGGGGGTCATATAATTGGTGTTGTTATCAGTATCTCGCCGTTCCGTTTGGGTCACTGGGCTGTAACTAATGCCCGCCGGAAAGGTACGTGAGGCCGGCTGACGTATTAACAACGGCTTACGGGTTCCCGGGAACAGTTTCAGGTCATATTCAAAATCTCTATTTCAATTTAGGTCATGAAATGACACTTATGAACGTCAAATATACAGAGAAAATAATAAAAATAAATGTGCCCTCTAAAAGTTAATGTTTTATTACTGAACGTCTGCTGATGGCAAATGAGTTGACGCGGCGAATAATGTCCTAAAGTGGAAAACTGTCTTGGACTTACGCGCTTATCCATAGATCACGTCAAAGAATATTGTCAAAATGTTATCACGAAACACAGGTCCTGAATGAAACTAGAAAACACAATAATAACTAACAAATACACAACTTTTCCATTCCACTTACTAGGTAAACTAACCAGCTGTTTACGATTCGTATACATCTGCTAGCGTTGCGGTACTAGTTTAATGTTAGTATTAGGTTACTCGACTGCCCAAAAAAAGGGATATTGGGGGGTGTTAGATACCTGCTAGGAGCAGTAGCGCGCGACCACACCACGAGCAAAGGAACATTGGGACCACACTGGCCTTAGCGTCGCCTCTGACTAGTCTAGACATAGCGCTACTAGTCTAGCATTCCCGTATAGGGCTGCGCTGCTATAATATAGCATTATCTTATCAGGGCTGCGTTGCTTTCGTGACATGAAATATAGAACTTATACAAACAGGATTTGTTTTTGTTAAAAAGTGATCTAGTGTTTCAAAAGCGTATTACCAAGTATACAGTTAAACACTGTACACAGAGGTGATCGTAGGACACCTGAAAAATATGCTCATTATCTTCTGTAGTTGTACAACTACAGAAGATAATGAGCATATTTTTCAGGTGTTCAGCATTTAAAAGCTCTTTAGTCAGTGTTCACAAAGACCAGGTACGAGAGCGCCATTTCTTGATGCTATAAAGCAGTAATGACAAAAAAACTACTATTTGACGATAATGGGATAGTGGCGCGGTCTCAAGACAAGAATACCAAAACGCAAAGACATAACCTAATAGTACGTCTAGGAGGATATAAAGTTATCAAAGTGATCAGCATTATGCTAGCTCAACTATATATATATATAGGTGCTTTTGAATTGCAAATGTAACGATTCTCATAGCTGAGAGGAAAAATAAGTATCAGTTTACTAGGGTTCTGATTTAATTGTCAAAGAGAGCATGATTAAATGATCAGAGTCTGTATGAGGCAGATATATAAATCATTAAGAATAACTAAATAAAAGTAACAGAAGAGCTAGGGTCTAACAAACTGCTCAGTCTTCAAACAAATCTAGCGATAGATGCAAACTTTATTGCACACCTATAATGACAATAACAATACCGTTTACAGATTGATGTGCAATTAACTATAGGAACATGTTAATTTCAGGAAGAACCACTCAGATTTTAGGGTTCCGTAGCCGAATGGCAAAAACGGAACCCTTATAGTTTCATCTAGCCTGTCTGTTTGTCTGTCTGTCCGTCCGTCCGTATGTTACCTACTTTATTTTGAAACTATTAGCACACACTGCTGAAACTTGGTTAGGTATTTTCTTTGGTTAGGATTCAGGTACAAAAAGTAAAAATAATAATATTTAAGGGGCTCCCATACATATAATATGGCAATGAACTAAATTGAATTTATGTAACCTGATTGACCAAATTATAAAAAATAGTGTTATTATGACGTGATGTATTTAATTAATTGTTAAACATAAATATTCCAAATTTGCATGCCGCCTGTGGCAAAACATGCGGTCTAATATGAAATTTTGTTATCAAATTTACCATGAACGCAAATAAACGACCTTCTATCTATTCTATTCTAAAAAAAGCGGTTAACAGGATTCATCTACTTACCAAGTCTCATCTGTGTAATGCTAATAGTTTCAGAATAAAGTGGCTGTGGCATACAGACGGACAGACAGACAGACTTGTCGAAACTATAAGGGTTCCGTTTTTAGCCATTCGGCTACGGTACCCTAAAAATATTCTAGTATGGTGCGCCCAAGTCCACCGGTCGCGCAGCTAAGTCACTGTTCCGAGTGAGCGGCTGCCCGCCTGGCTATCGATTCCCGGATTGAAACCCGTACACATGTTAATCGACACTATTCTACCTGTAAACTTATCCATAACAAGTTAATAGCTAGCTCATTCTTATGAACTTTAAAGCACATGTTTTGGCTTACAGTTTAGTAATAATAATATTATGTAAAAAAAAGTTTCACCTCAACTGTAAACTGTTTTGTGTTTAAATAAAATAAAATAAAATAAAAAATATAAATTGCACTTGTAAAAAGACAACTGTGAACCTGTGACAGACGAGGAATTGAACCCCGTGTCTTACGCTATCCGGGCGTATGCCTATACCACTCGGCCACCGTCACATTAACAAGCCTGTTGAATTTTGCAAGTGCTTTTTAACGCGTAGGCTGCGTGACATCATCAATGCTGCGAGATTGCTCTCACAATATCCAAAGGAAAATATTTTTACAAATATTTTAACAATCACACAGTTCATAAGGTTCACAGTTGTATTTTTACAAGTGCAATTTATATCATTAAGTTTGTATGGTGACAAAACACTATAAAAACAAAAATAAACTAAAAAATAAATAAAATAAAATATCTACCGAGATAACTGACAATCCGTTTTTGTGGAATAAGTGTGTGAATTCAACATTTTAAAAAGCTGAAACCTGCGGGACTCTCTTATTGCCTACAAATTAGAATTCCACAGCTCAACAGCAATACTTACCAACTGACTGAACCTGACTCGTAGATTCGCTACTTAGATAGGACTATAAACTGTTCTGTATTAAATCTTATTATTAAGTTTATTATTACTTTGTGAAATATTAGTTTGTGAAATTGTTATTTAAGATCTTTAAATAACGCTTAATGCGCAAAATAATTTTTTTTAAAAAATAAGCAAAAATGAATACGATACTTCAATTTACTAATCCAAAGGCAAAAGTTTAGTTAAAGCAACTTTTTCTCGTCTTTAAGCCATCTCGTTTATATGTATACGTCCGTCAGAACCATAATAAGAATGTCTTCTTTTCAATGTCCTACTACTTCCTTGACTAACTTATATCCTTCAAAACTAAAAAAAAAAAAACATCCCTGTTTATTTAAAGTGATACGCACCAACAAGTAGTGCCACTGCGTAAACATAAAATCATCTGTTTACAAAACTTTCCACATATCAAACGGCAAAGCTGGAAACGCCGAGAGAGAATTTCAAATAGCCCGTGAGAATGATCAATATCGTTATGATTTATGGATCGCGAACAATAGTGTTTGTCTGATTGATATGGTGCAAACAAACTAATACTTACGATTAATGTCTGTTTTTGTTACAATAACATTTTAAAAAAACTCGCCTGAGGGGATATAGGTACTTTAGAAGAATTCGGAAGTCAAATATCACTACGAATCTTCTAGAAAATAGCAGCAAAAAAGTGCACGAACAACAACACGTGAAGGGAAACACTGCTGTATCTTATGCAGTGTATTATGGTGTGTATACGGAGACATCCTGTAATTTTGCAGGAACTGTTTTCGGCAGGATGCCGTTTAGCAGCATACGCGTTTTAATGCTAATATTCACACGGACATCCCGTTTGCAGTGACCCGCAAAAAACAATACCTGCTTTTTTATCAAGTTTTGTCATTAAGCTGAGGTTCCACTTCTAAAATGACAGTATGCAAAAACACACCATGGCAACGCTGTGAAAGATAGGAATATACATAGCGCCGCTTTATCGGTAAGACCCTTTACACACTGCAAATTTTAGCATCGATACTACCGATACTAAGACAGCATCGCGACTCACGCAATGAACAGATTTAATTTGGCATCGATGCAGAAACGCGTTAGTATCGAAGAAGGAGAGCGACTGCATCGATGCTAACGCGCGTTAGTATCGATGCAGTCGCCAATATTCAGTACATAATTTGTCAATTTCCAGCTTCTTCATCGTGACTGCACGGATAATAACGAGCGTTAGCATCGCGACCGCATCGTTGGTAAAAGTAGCGCTGTGTGTAAAGGTTGTCATTTTTCGACTGCATCGATGCTGCATCGCGACTGTATCGCGTTTGCATCGCTGCTTAAATTCGGAGTGCGTAAAGGGTCTAAGTGCAAGCGATTTAGAATTTTGACGAGACTTAGTTGACGGAAAACCGTACCTGCAAAAAAACTGGCGTGAACACCAAATTTTTCTGCAGAATGCAGTTATCCCGCAGAACTGGACAGTTGTGGGTAACAGCCCTTAATATTGAACAAAAACGTATACCTAACCTGATGAGCTGGCAACTATACACAAATATCTAAATTGTTTTGGGCTATAAGTTGTAAGATAAATAAGTACCTATAAATAGCTGAAACACAGTATTTTTTAATCATAATGTTCATGTTTATTGATCACACTAATAGGGATTTTTCCTTATTGACATCGTTATCTCTCCATTAAGACAGCCGATTACCAGTGATTACCTATAAATTAATTTCGACTTCGATGATCAAAAGGAAAAAATAAACGAGAAAATTCTTGCGGAAGTAAAAATGTGAAACCACTTGGAAAAGATCTATTACTTCATTCAGACATTCAATGCCATATTGAGATAGGAATAATACTTTGAATATGGTATGGTAAATATGATTTAAGTGGAATTGAGGTATTTAAAATATGAAGGGAAACTCTCAGTTTTTTAACATGTACAGCCGTCAACACAACGCACTCTTAAGCATGTAGGTACAGTCGGCAACACAACACAATACCAAAATCTTTCGAAATATTCAAATAATACTCAGCAACATTGTACTGATCACATTGTGCACTATAAATATTGACAGGTAATTTTTTGTGTCTGAGTTTGACAAAATCCATTAAAATTACTAATAAGTGCTATTATAGACTACCAGTAAAACATTTAAATTGGAGTACATTGGAGTAGAGAAACAAGAAAAAAGATATAATTTATTTTAACTTTTGTGATTTGTCACCAAACAAACATAATCATATAAATTGCGCTCGTAAAAAGCAACTGAACTACGTATTAAAAAAAAACAAGATTTAAATTATACAGGCTTGCCAATATGTCGGTGGCCGAGTAGTGTAGGCATGTGCCCGGATAGCGTAAGGCACAGGGATCGCTTCCTTGTCTGAAAGAAACCGTTCTTGTTACAAGTGCAATTTATACCTATAAATGTATCTTATAATTTTTGTATGTATTACCGATCTGCTCATCACACATTATTCGAGCTGTTATTTGCCTACTGTTTTTTTTACTGACGTAAACTTATCTCATTAGCATCACGATAAACCTCTGTGGTTTTTAGATGCCAATATTTCCTAAATATTCTCTTGTAATTTTGTTAATCCGATAAATAAATTTAAAAAAAATATATGTTTAATTACCACTGAGTGTAATTAACCATACGTTGAAATGGCATTTCGGTTCAATTCAATCCAACGAAACTACTCAACAAAGTTCCACCGCAATCGGATGAACGGTTTAGGAGCTCACAAAGGACTGAACTAGATTTATTATAACTTTCAAACAGCACCGGTGTAAACTTTTAAGCTTCGTTACATTATTATTTTAGTAGGTTCAAAATTTTTAAGTAAAGAAACTTTAGAATGGGAGAACATTTCAATTAGTAATTAACTGTAAAGTAAAATTATGACCTCAGTGTTTTCTCACTTCAGTTAGGCTTTCCTAAGCATCACAACTTTTAATGCTATTTTAACTATTAGTTAGATAGATAATTGAGGTAGTTTTACAGTAGATTTATTTATCATAAAGGTAAAAGTTAGCAAGTGGTTGCTGAGTGACACAGAGCTTTGCAAAGACCATTAATGTTCAGAACCGACTAATAGCAGGTCAGGAACAGCGCACTTAGTCGCTTTACCACCCTGTCGCCACACCACAAACGACTTGCCGTGGTCTAGTCAGACTCACGCTGCCAGTAAGGGCTCGCACCACCCCGCATTGCGCTTTTGCATGACATAAGTAGCTGCTAAAGCTGCTTGTAAGTATTAAAACTCGGGCAGCTCAGCTTCAAATAGCGACGCTACTGACTTACGTTTGGTGTGCATGTTCCATTAGATTTCACGTAACAGTACTCTTGCAGTTCCTAATGGTGTTGCGCTAAGCCGCCTTAATTGCTGGCAGCGCAGTGGTAGGTCGGTTCAGTTGGGCTCTTAATATATGTACGATATGGGGAATACAGACTCATAGCACACTCGAGCTTCATAATTGGACGCTGCATGTGATACTTAAAAGCATACAAAGCATGTTTCACGTTATACATGAAACGTATAAACTCTTGACTTTGGTACTGAGAGCAGTATGGGAAATTTTCATGTCAGAACAGGTTTTCGTTTTCTCAATTATGATTAAAGCTCACTTCAGTTAAGGTGGGTTTGTTTTATATTATATCTTGTAGTACCCAAAGAGTAGGTATATTATCTATGCTAACATTATAAAGCTGAAGAATTTGTGTGGTTGTTAAAAGCGCCAAACTTAGGAACTACGGGACCGACTTAATTTTTTTTTTGTATCGGATAGCTTCTTTATCGGAGAAACCTTTTTAGGCTATACGAATATCACGCTGATACGGAAGAGAGGAAGAAAACTCAAAACACGCGGACGCAGTCGCGGCCGGGACCGCTAGTATATTATACCAAGTTTATACCTTATTATAGAAAAACAGGATAAACTATGATTTTAAAAACCTTTGAAGTTAAGTTAGTAAGAGTATTCAACAAGTAAGAGCGTGACCAATGCGCAATAGCAGCCTGTGACTGGCGACACGCACGTGCGGAAATCGTACGAGTTTCTCTTTTTTCACGGTATGCACTCTGGGTTGGACTTTCGGACGCCATTTACACCTCTTCTAATATTATGTAGGAGTCATACAGACGAGGGTGTAAGAGATAGACTTCAAGGTATACTTGGCTCTCACGATCAATCTTACAAGATTGCACTAGCCCACAATTGTCCCGAAACAGTGGTAGGGTTTATATTGGGACATGTATAAGACTCCCAGTGGGTTTATATGCAAAAATAAACGACTTTTATGACTTTTTATAATATAAATTGCACTTGTGAAAAGCAACTGTGACTCTGTGACAGACGAGGAATTGAACCCCGTGTCTTACGCTACCCTTTTATAACTTTTATTGGTCGCCCAAACTTTTTTTCAACAAAAATGATTGACACCAAAACCATTATCTTCTACTGCACTTTGCATATGCTTATATCTTGCGATAACTAGTTTAAAAAAACTAAGTTGACTATAATACATCAATAAAGGATAAATCGGAAGTTAACCTGTAAGCTTAACCTTAGATTATAACCTAAACCTAATCGTAGCTTAACTATAAGAATAATTAAACAATTATAATGTAAGTAATACGATGTCCACTAGAGCTCTGCCGACAAACTGTAACACAGTTTGGCAGAATATCGCAAATAAATATATGTTACTTTTGAAAAATTACCTTTAAAAAAAAGTTTCACTACGGTACACGGAACACGTAATGACACAAGTGTTATTGCAAATAAAACCGCTTTGCGCAAAACCACACGGCAAGTACTCGTTTGCACTTCCATCAAAGTGCGTTTTGCCGAGCGACACTGCAATCTGTCGTCACATAATATACACTTATACAGAGTGTGGCCTGCAATAGGGGCAAAAAATTTAATCAATGATTCTACAGAGTCTTCGTAGTTATCTTGACCTGAGGGGTAGTTGTGTAAAGCAATCGTATTCATTTGATAGTTCAAAACGTACGATATGATCTGTCAAACCTTTTGTTCTTTGCCGTTTGACAGATCATATCGTACGTTTTGAACTGTCAAATGAATAC
This sequence comes from Pyrausta aurata, assembly GCA_963584085.1. NCBI lineage: Eukaryota > Metazoa > Arthropoda > Insecta > Lepidoptera > Crambidae > Pyrausta > Pyrausta aurata. The sequence goes on from OY757251.1 coordinate 3,542,997, forward strand.
GATTGCTTTACACAATTCCATACCTGGTCATAGTGCTCCAAAATGCTTTAACAAAAAATACAGTAATCCAAAGTTATAATTTCTAGTCAATGTATATCAAAATCGCTAACTCGTTGTAGTAAATGACAATGTCAAGTTCTATGACTGGACTCATTTGTTTGCAATACATTGCTGGTTCGATTTATTTTGTTAGAAAATAACAATAAAGTTATTAATCAATTTATAAAATTAAAACCATTTAATATGGATTACTCGTCACTTAAAGGGCCTACATTTTAATTTTTAGCTCCTATTACTACTACATACTGTCGTGTCACTTTGATTGCACCTGCCTCCAGTGAACGTTATCAATGGGAGCATTTCTAAGGGATTATTTCACCTTCGACGAGTAAGCACTAACCAACAAATAAATAAAACGTTTTTTAGTATGAAGCAGTACATAACGCTAATGTAAACTTATTCAGATATTGTGAAACAGGCAGGTTGACTCAAAATCGTATAAAAAGTAGACTGAAGAGAGCAGGGCTTAGTTAGTCAATGGCGAAATAGGCCCTTAGTATTATTTGTTTTGGCTTTCATTCGTGATAATGTCAATTTTTTTTCAATAATTTTGTGTTGTAGACAGGTATGTGTAATTTTAAGTTGTGGCCAAAAGTGCGTAAAAATACGTCTTAAGTGTATCAAATATTTCTCATAATTTTTTAGCAAGAATACTTTCATTAAGATAAGGGACAGGGATAGCTAAAGTTGCAGTAACTACAAGCTAGACATTAATAAACTATCACGACTCAGTTGGTAACACGCTGACTATAAACACTCGTGTACCGACACTTCGGTTATATAGAGTAGACCAAGCAAATGCGTACTAGTGAGATTCACGGGGCGATGCGGCCGATAACAGCGCGAGTACAACTGGAATCAGTTTGTCCAAATCTTCCGAATTTCACTGATATGTAGTTTATTGTTTGCAGCCAACATTTATAAATAAAGGGTTTGAAAAATCCTTCTGCACGATTGATGATTTGGTGACGCATCGATGTTTGGTGAAAATTTATGGTACTAATTATGGGGCACCTACAAAGGTTGGTTCATTTCAATTCCTTGTGATGAAATCATTTAATCTGTACTACCCAATATTACAAGTATTTTATATAGTTTATCGTCAATTCATTGACATAACTTTAAGACGATACATATTTATTAATTATAGCCATAGCGTAATTTGCAATCAACTACAAAGACAGACAGTTGGATAACAGAAATCGGAATGGCCTCCATTCGAAGCGATAAGTCTAATCCAGAGGAATGAGAAATGAAAAGCCTTGTTAAGTCTTTAGAATTGACTCTTCTTTTAAAGATTAGTATATTTTTAGTATAAGTAAAGGGATTTAATTTCAGAAATCAGCTTTAACTTGATTACGGCTTAGCGGATTTAATTTTGATTAGTTGCGCTCCCAAATAAGCTTGTGAATAGTTTGTTAGTCTAGTTAGTACAATTAAATTTGAAACTTTTTGACAAGTTCTGGCGAGGGATAATTGGGTTGGTCTTCTAAAAGCTTAATTAAAAGTTTATCAAATTATTATTTTGCGAAGTGATGTCGAAGAAAGCAGCATCATGACATAGATCACTAATTTCGGTCAATAGATTAAACATGTTATCGGTATATCTATAATATCACCCAGCCGTGCACTTGCCAAGAATATCTGTCCAGATTCCGTTCAAGCCGTGAATGAAACGTGCCGTTGACTCTGTCAGCCATGACATACTCGTTACACCAGGAGCGGTAGTTTGTTGGAAAGTTGTTCGCTGGCGATCGCCAAAAATATATGTTTTAATTGTGATTACAGCATACGGGGCGTCTGTAACCCACTGGCCGAGTGAGTGCCGCGCCAGTTCCGATATAACTCTTCCCGCGCCCAGATAAGGCCTATATTGTATTGTTGTTATCTCAATGAGAGCTCGCCACATGTAGTGTACAGACGCGGGGTTATATTTAAATCGTGGCGTGTACAACGCTCATCATTTGCAGCAATGTTAAGGTTGAATTCCGGAGTGTGTGCGTCACGGACACGGCACTCTGTGTGTGTGATGCCGCTCGCACCTTTTACACTCCATAGCCGCAGTGATTGATAGTTTTCGATGTTTTACGTGTATTTATTTTGTCACGATCTTTTAGGTATAAGCAATATACATTGAGAGTTAGACGGTCTTTTTGTGATAAAAGCCTGTACTTTTTTTATTAGGTTACATAGTTTTGCTTTTGATGGCCACTGATTCAATAAGACGATTTAATAAATCATAACACAATTCCAGAAACGGTGATACAGGTGATGACATCATCATCATCATTCCCTTGCCCTGCTCTTAGTTTATATAGGGTAAACGCAGTATGTTTTTCTCTTCCACACTATTCTACATGTCACTGAATCATCCACTCCTTAATGGTAATAAAACGAATCAAAATAATAGTTTAAAAATAAAGACCTATATAAAAAAAAACAGTAGCCATCCCCCAGCATTCGCCGAAGTCCAAACAAACGACTGATTATACGAAAATCGTTAAAAATAAGAAACAAAACAGCATGGAGTTAGTTGCGTGCGTGGGCGGTCAGTCAAAACAGCCGCGGCGTATATTACGAACTTCTTCACACTGTTTACAACTATCCAGAAAACGAAACAAACATTCCCACTACATTATCTCAGATTATACGAACGATCCTCTCCGGGCCTGAGGGTGTAGTAAATACGCGCGCTATTTGCAACGGTGAAACTTTTTGTATAAAGAAAATTTTGTTAAGCGCTATTACAGTATAATGTTAGTAATAAATTAGCTATAAACTGGGTTTTTATCAATTTATTATTTTACATACTTCATTATTATGAAGGTACGAGTTTTATTGAATAATAGAGGCTAATTAAAAGTGGTTTATTGTGTTGTAAACTGAAAATATTTTGTATCTACTCCAATTTTGTACTTTTCACCTCAAATACGTAAGTATAACGAGTTAATAAACTATAATTTTAGTATAATATAATATTGTACAAACTTATTAGTACGTAAACATTTACATTCCCCCAAATTAACATTTTAATTAAAACGCGATACAATATTGGCACTCAAAAACTCAAAATGCGCGGGCGAAATCAGGTAGGTATTCGGGAACACGAAAACAAATCCCTAACCATATAAGGCTGAGTTCATTTTGGCACGCGTTAAAACCAAACAATTAACGGTAGTTACATAACGCGCCGCCAGACAGGTTAAATAAGCCTGTGCATTCATTTAGTTCGCGGCTCTATGTCAATACGCTGCGACTACTCGACTACATAGTCATACAAACGCTAACATAAACACTATTAACCGACTTACATTTCTTGAAGTTGCAGTACGCCTTCATTTTGAAAATGTCACAAATATGCACGTTTCACAATCACGTGTTTCATAATTGTAAGAGTTGCGGTTTATATTAATATGAGACGTTGGCGCGGATTAAAATAATATGAAGAGGATAGGACGGGCGGCGCCGGCGCCCGCGCATCGCATTGCCCGAGCGCGCGCTACTCATTATCGCGCTACACTAAACAGAGGCCGTGTTCCAGTGATTTGCGTCACTCAAAATTGTAGCAAATTGAAAATACGTTTTCCGTAGGTGGCTAAAATGTGTGTTTGATTTTTGTTACGGCTTGATATGAATATGATTTGTCAATGGAAAAAAATAATTTTAGCTCTTGATAAAATTATTTTTTTCATTGATGATCATCAAGAAACTTTTTTTTTATTATGACTGCCAATTACAAAAAAGAGAGAGTGGCTATTTAATTTGTGAATGTTTATTTATGCTGTTTTTTTTTGCTTCAGTACAGTAACTATGCATGATGTATCTCATCAAATTGTTTCGCCGTTTAATTCAAATTATAGTGAATCGATTACTATTGTTTTGCGAATATCCCTTGAAGTACATTACACAAGACTAGTCTAATAGGAGTTCAATGCCAACGACGGCCTTGCAACGCAAAAACATCATTGTGCTGATTTATAGCTTTCGAGATATCAAAGACGTTGTATGAATCACTTCCTTATCACCGAGAGCGCTCAATGAACTAAGATAGCGGGAAGAAAGAAGAAACATTCATTTTAATTAATCGAACATTTACATGACAAGAAAAAAACAGATGACTGTAGCAAGAATACCACAAATCGTTGACATCGCTACTCTTCCATATTATGGCGATTTGAAACTGTGACATCATAGTATCATCATAGGACGCACTTTTTGATGTTTACAAAGCTATTAAAAATTCAACTGTATAAATGAATAAGAATGATCAATGAAAGGTTGGCCTAAAATATTACTATTTCTTCAATTAATGGGTTCGCTAAATTGTTGGTGTGTATAAAAAAAACTACCCAAGTATAAGATTTAGAAGGAAACACTAGAACAGCTGCAGCCTTGAAGATGATGAGGTCTGGCTGTAAAGAGTTTAGAGCTTGATAGGAAAAGTGATAAAAAAAAAGTTATGATTTACAAGCCGGTACACCGCGCAACGATTCCGCAAGTTAGATAAGTAATTATGTTTTTTGTCAAACTATGTCTACATCTAAAGCGTTCCTGGAGTGCAAGTAACAAGTTGACTAACGGCCGTTCCCTATACGCAAACTATAGTCAAAGGTAGATAGCTATCTTCGACTGGAGATCGCATTTCTTCGATCGAAGATAGGATTTCCTACTGCCTGAAGTTTTGGACAAAAAATCTAAAGGTAGATAACTATTTCTATCTCTAGTAGGGCAAAACCTCAGATAGAATGTATATATGTATAGGGAACGACCGTCATTCTATTCGTAAAGGGTAAGGTAAGGTAAGGTAAGGTAAAAGGTAACGCATAAAATATGAACCTCTAGTTTCGTGGTATTATAAATAAATCAAGTCCACCGGCACGTCTATTTTTTTTTGCGATAAACACAAACACTACTGCATGATATATCTTGAGGTTTTTGCAACAGATAATATTCATCAACAGGCATGGTTTAGGTGATATAATTTGTCAAGGAAGATCTAAGTCGCTTCACGCTAAGCTAAAACGTATCGCTAGTTCCATTAAAGTTCCATAAAAGTAGCATAACTAAAACCCAATTAAAATCTAATGCCAAAATAAGAGACAGAAGTGCTCATTGTGTTCGTATTTAAAATACAAATGACGAAATCGTGACCGGCGCCTCGGAATACGTAATATAAGTACCTACAAAATACTGTTAGCGAGCTAGATAGTCCTGTGAGCGGGTCAGGGCTGCCAGATGTACATTTAATGAGTTACCCATAGTCATATTTATTCATTGGACAGTTGAAATACATTTGCAAAGGGTCGGCTTATACTGCGTAACGTCTACATTGCTAAAGGAGGGTCACAAAGACCGAACTACCGAGTTATTTTTTCTAAGGTATGGAAAATGACACTGAAAGTGATAGCCCTAGTCCACTACGTAGGATGCGTGCTTGCATCGCACAGAGCTAGATCAGCCTCGAAGTATGAGTAATCTTATGAAGACTCGAATATCCTAGGGTTTGCTAGTCACATCAGATAGATAAGCTGTAGCGACAAGACGTATGGCTTCAGCGGAGTTTTTTAAGGCTCGACAAGAGACAAACGTAAAGACCTAATTCACGATAAGTATATGGTGCTGCTTCTGCTCGCTCATCGGAACCATATCTAAGTCTAGAAAGCACCATATTTAATTAAAAGAAACATATTGACTAGCTAGAAGAAGAGTTCAAAGCCAGGGTAGGATCTAACTTAGTTTTGGGTTTGGTAAGGCATAGTCTTGTGTTGTGATTGTTCTAGGTACACGCACGGGGGAGATTCAGCCATGTTTGCAAAACAATAAAATATATATAACCAATAGAACTACGTAACTAACTAGCGTATCGAACTGACACCACCAATAAATCTCGTGCCACATAAATTGACGCCACTTGTCATCAACACATGGTTTCATATTCGAATTCCAAATTTCAATACATAACAATCTTGTCGTCGTATTTGCGACACATTACGCGTAGTAATAACAACTCACTGTTTAAACCTCTCCAAAACTGAAAAAAAAAACTTCTGATACTCTCGACACACACTCGCCTTTTACGTACCTAGCTAGTTTTGTTAAATGAGTTAAAAGATACGCGCACGCAGTGGTGTGTAAATAACTTTATGCAGACTCATACGATTAAGTTTGAGTGCCGGCTACAGTAACTTTGTAGTCTCACTTACGAGAGAGCTAATTAATCAACTAAATTGACACGGCTAGAGCCGTCTGGAGTTCAGTTTACTCGGATGAAAGGTACTGTTTTCCTATGTTAGTTTTCTGTGTTTACATAATACTATACTAGCAGTTTTCCCCGGCTTCACTAGCATAAATAGAGGGTGACTTTGCACGGGGGTGAAATTTCACGTGCTTCATACATTATCGTCAATGTTGCTGACTGATTTTGTATGGCGCACCTGAAATTTCATTTAAGATTTCGACTACGACCCCATAGTTCTGTTTACAAAATTAATTACTAATATAGTAATTAGGTATTTCATAATACTAACACTGGATCTCAGTTGTCCGAAATAAATACTTTTTATTTTATTTTATTAATTTTCATAGGAAAATTTGTTCATATTGATGGTCTCATTCACCTCCAAAAATTTGGCACCCCCTTGCACAGTCAGTTATATTTATTTATTATTATTATATTATTGACGTTTCATAAAAATCTTTTCCGTAGTTTTAGCGTGAAGGAGTTACAAACATCTATAAATCCTCACAAACTTCTGCAGTTATACGGAGTATGATGCATATGTAAGGGTAAAACACTTTTAAAAATCACGAAAAACACAATACGATGGAATTCTTATTTAACCCCGCTCATGATGGGAGCTTACGAAAAGCGATGCTGCGATGCCGAACTTGTCCTTCTACATATGCATGTGAGAAGCTTTGTCGATGGCAGCTAGGTCTGTCAAAACTACGATTTTATTAGAACAATGACAGTGCGGACACAAATCAAAAAACTTTTTTATGAGTATTTGTTAGTTAGGTAGTATTTCGACTGGCGCTCGTGTTTCTAGAATGGTGGAATTAGTAGGAAACTGAGGTAGGAAATCTAAAGAGGGAATAATAATAATATTAGTCCTTTGATTTTTTTGTAATAAAAGGACGATGGAAAACCTGGTTGAGAAATGTTACTAACGCAAGCAACCTAAACTATACAAGCAAGTAGCAATTTCGTGTGATTTTTCTTGCATTACCTGAGAAAGCTTATTCGTTAGCGTATTTTTTTATTATTAGATTTTCAGTTAGTCCTAGAGATAATTTTCTAATTAGTGACTTGGGTCGCAAATCACGTTACTACAACTATTCTTGTACAATGTATGTAATTAAGAAAAGTGTAACTAAACAAGGTTATTCTATTAGATAATTTGTGGTTCTAATTCGTCGGCTAAGATTGCGGCCAAAAGTCTGATCATTACAATACGTATGTATTACACGCATGTAATTAAATAATGTTTAATTAAGCCAAGTGTACTTATACAAGGTAATTCTATTAGTTACTCTGTGGTCCCAATTCGTCTTCTAAGATTAACTATTACAAAAAGTAAGTTTTTACAAGTTGACATTCAGTTGGTGTGCCTAAATCTTTTTGATGATTAAAATAAGCTTGAACGTGAAGTACGCCACAAAGTGCCACATAACGAGCGCGTTTCAGTTAAGTGTAAACCAGAGTCGTGAGAAAAATCTGAGTTGAGTAGTGCATTGTTAGCAAGCCGTCATTCAACGGTACGCACCCTCCCGACCCTCAAAACCTCTCTGAGATTCTACTCCTTAAGACTTTGTTGCCCGTATTTTGGGATTTTTGGTCCTTTTTATTCGAAAGAACATGGGTGCATGAGCTTAACATTAGCAAAGTTTATACGAACATAGTCTTGCAGAGAAGGCGTTATAGAGCTCTATTCTTGAATAACTCGTCCGTAAATCTATTTTCGCTAGAAATCTAAGAAAATCACACAAAATATAGATACCCCATGGTTATCGATACAAAACCAATACTGAATAAACCTTTTCCCAGCGTATCAGATACACGAGAATTTAGAATTCGACCGTGCAAAAAAACTAAATTTATCCCAATATGAAATGAAAAAAGATGAGACAGATAAGCTAATGAAGAACCACCGTTTATTCCATATTTCACAATAAATTTTCCTCATTTGCCGAACATCAACTAAACATCATCTATAGACCATGTAATTAAAATGTTTATTGGTATTTCCAATGGCATCGACAAATCCTCATTCATTACGTTAATTATCCATTCTTCAGGTAAGCTACTAGTTTGCCTAATTTGGTTTCAAAACCTACAGCGTCTAATCTTTCCGCTTCAAAGGGACCAAATTCGCTTCCAAATAAAGCGTTTTGCGTCGGCGTATTTTGGTTGTAATTTGACGGAGCCGAAGTCAGTTTCGTCAGTGAGTCGTGGTTGTTTCGAGGCAGCTACATTCGATAGCGATTAGTTCGGTTCACTTCCCCCGGGCTCAGACGCATCTCGGCTTATCTCCGCTCCGGTGGTCGCGAACACTGCAGCCTACCTAGATAACATCGATCGCGAACAGTTTAGCTAAATTAAAACGAACAGATGCTAAACACGAACGCATATTGCATCGCAGAAGCGTCTAATCAACAACGTATGACGCTAACCCGTCTTCCCTGTCCCGGTGCGGGCCACGGTCTTGATACGAGTGTATGTGTATGTACGAATGGTGACGTAACACAAGTTTTGTTCGCGTTCGATCCGCCCTCAGACATCGGAACAGCAGCCAAATTATTAACGAGCTCGATCACGCGACAAGTGTACCGGGAGTGAGTAAAACATCATTCATGATTTAACAAGCTGTTTAGTTGTAAACGCGGGAATATTACGATCCGAATCTTTGATGGCTCGTATTATGTGCGGTTTTTAGGAGGCGGGCGAACTTTAGCACACAGCTTGTTATACGTATATCGGAGTTCTGATTTCAGTTGGGTAGATTCCGGTAATGCGGGTGGTAAATTAGGGTTTGATGTACACGCAGATGACCGTGGCGAAACTGAACGTGAATAAAATTATGCATCCTACCGTTCAGAGATACGAAATTGAGTCGCCGATGTTGACATTCGAAATACGATAGATCGTGGAGATCGTATCTGTTCGCTCTGCGGCTTTGCGGTTACACATGAGCGGTCTTACCGTGGCAGTTATCCATATCACAAAAACGATCACCATCGACCGACGCGTAAAAAACCCGCTCGGCGCGAACGGCGGCGTGGATCGCGAGCGCTGCTCCGGCGCAGGCCGCGGACACACTGTGGGACATTATTGTGCAAGAGCCGTGCCAGTCCCTATTCAATTTCATATATGGAAACGGCGCGCGCGCACGTCGCGATCGACAGTTACAGCATGCGAACGAAATGATCGCGGACCGAATCGTATTAATAAATCAATCGAATGGTGGGACGGAGGAACGCGATTAATGACACCGATTACAAAATCACAATGCACAAATTAAATACGACATTAATGTATTCATCGTACATTTCATTCAAGTTGGGTATCATAATAAAGCTATTCATTACGCGGAAACGCAGTGGACCGGCAGATACCAAATCAAATCTTTGCTATAGGGCCGGAAAAACTTTTCCAGAAGCAATATGGAAGCCTTTAAAAGGCACTTTGTAATATAAATCGTCGGAACTCACAGCTGGGCAGTTGTTCCGGCAATTCACGTGATTACTTTCATTAGTTTCAGGTACTGGTCCTAGTAAACATTTTGATAAGTCACTGACATTCCAGACAATAGAAAATCAATCGTTACGCATCCCATATAATGACATTGGTATTTGTCGGATAAAGCGACAAATGCTTTTGATATCTGTTTGTATCTCCCTTCTATTTCAGTTGCATTTCGTAGTTGCATAACTAACAAAATGTTAACATTTTATAGAATATGGGTTAGATGGTTAAGAATAATAGAGTTAGGTGTTTATAAATCACTTTTACGGCCGCATATAAACCAAACATATTTCATTTATTATCTCACACTCGACGTGTGCTTTCTTAATTCACTCAGTAACCGTGTTATACGGTTGACTGTACTTACAGTGTTACCGACTTGACTTACAAGATTGTTACAAGTCACCCAATAAGTGTAAAGAAGATATGCACCACCCTAGACTTCATCCACACCTGACATCAAGTGCGATCGTGGTCAAATATCTGCTTAGCTTCAAATAAAAAAATAAATAAAAAAAAATATTTAGCGTGTAAGCATCCCACTGTTGGGCAAAGGCCTTACCTCAAATATGAGGTAGTATGAGCTATACTCCACCACGTGGGCTCAGTGCGGATTGACGGAGGGATGTTTGCAAGGCAAGCGACCGACCATGCTGTCAGATTTTATCAAGCCGCCCATAGGGCCTCTGACTAGGCTTAACGACTAATATCAACCGATATTAGCCGGGACCAACTCCTTAACGTGCCTTCCGAAGCACGGAGATGCTCGTGATATACGTCACTTATATGGTCGAAATGGTCACCCATCCAAATACCGACCGCGACAAAGTTGCTTAGCTTCGGTATTACTACCAAAGCGCTGCCACCACTGCCCTACAAACACCTCATACGAGCTTCAAATAAAATAAAATAATAAAGAAATGTAAAAATAACACCCGATAATAATAAGTCATGAGAAGTAATTGAGTACATTTTTTTTTAAAGATTGATAGATGTGAAACAGTAAAATTGAAATATACAGCGTGTGGCCTGTACTAGGAGTAAAAATTATTGTCAATGATTCTCCAGTGCCTTATACCTTTACCTGGTTACGGTGCTCAATAATGGTTTAACTCAGAGATAAAGAAATCCAAAATAATAATCCCTAATCAATGGATATCAAAAGTGCTCTCGTTGCAGTAAATGACAATGTCAAATTCTATTGTTGGACATGGATTGGACACATATGTATTCGTCCAAGTTTGCAATACATTGCTGGTTCAGTTTATTTTGTTAGAAAATAACAATACATTTATTATTTACTTTGAAATGATTACTGGTTAATTAAAGGGCTTAAATTTTTTTGCTATTATTACAGGTCACATCCTATATCTACATTAGAAACATACAAAAAATAAATGCGCAAGTTGCATTAAATTTTGATAATATGTTAAGCTGTACCTGTGTACCACCATTATCTTGACCATGTTTTAGACAAATAAAGATATTTCATTTTCATTTCATGAATAGAATGGAACCGGATTAAACCGGAATTGAACTTAGGATTGCATTGGGTATCATATCGGAAAAGCTATTAAAAAGAACGAAAGGTGCGATTGCGCTACCCTTCATAGTGTCTGAACCACAGGTTTGACTAACGGTTTCACCAAATTAAATAGGAGTCATTGTATTCAATACACCATAACCAGATTCTATTAAAATAAACGTAGTGTGTAACAGAAATCGAAATCGGAGAAATCAGACTTCGAAGCCAAGTGGATTAGAACTAACGCATTACATTGATGATAACAGTGCTAAGTCTATTGATTGGAAGAGATTACCATATGACATAAGTCCACATAAAAGTTTCTATGTGCAATAAAGTTTATAAAAATGGAAAAAGAGAGGCTGTGCAGTCTCCTAATAAACAACATAGCGCCGCGGTAGCGCGGAAAATTGTTTTTCACATTCACAATTGTTTTCATAAATAAGGCTTCATCGGTTGCGCAATTTAAATTGGAGTTTTTCATAGTTTATAGTTTCAGGTACCTGTTATTATTTTATGGTGAAAAGTAGTAAAAAAAAAGTGCACAATGTTTAATTTTTTCTCGCTCATACTCTTTGTTGGTTATTCAAGAATAATTTGTATACACACAAAACTAATGAAAAGTAAGCATGATTGAATACCGACTAAAGAATTCAATAATAAATTAATCTAAAAACGTTTTTGTTGCATAGATAAGGTTACATCGAAAATTAAACTTTTTGTGTACTTATATACCTTAATTTAAAAGGTCAGGCAGATATACATCATGATATTTCGCGTAAGTCAGTAGGTAAGCCATAATCGGTGTAATGTTACTCGCGAAATTTTTACTTCTGTATAAGGAATCAACAGGGCATAAAATAAAGAAACTCAGGACAACAAATAAGAGTGACTGGCGTATTACATTTGTGTGAATACAGAGTGGTGTATTTTATAAATCTATCATTAAAAAATGAACTAAGTGAAAGCCTTCAGTATATGCATTGATCGTGCCGCTATTCTCATGCATATTGTTTTATCATTAAATTTTACAGAGGAATAAGTGTGAAACCTATCATTAGAATTTTATTAATTCAGGATTATGTTTAAAAGTGATTTTTAATGTAAAATACAAAACAAAACGCCAGCGATAGATTTGCATATGAATCCTAAAAATATCATCCAGTTTAAAAATAAATGTCACAATACTTCAGAGTTTAGCAAGCAATGAAACCATCAGCGCGCTGAAAGCGCGATTCGCGTTGTAAACGTAGTTATACACATGGCTGACTGCTTAGGGGTTTGTAAACATACTTACCGGAAGAACTGCCGTTACTGCTTGAGTTGCTCAAATATCTGGTCACTTTATAGTACGCGTTTCTTAGCGATATAGTCCGTGATACGCCGTTACTTGAGTTTGTATTGTCACCATTGCCGTCCGCATCACTGCCCTGTCCACTGTCCCCGCTCTCCGACTCCTCCGGCGTGAAGGTACACCGCATGATGTTAAGGAATTGAAAAATTTTGGCGGTTCAATTATCACTTCGGGGGAACACATCCGACCGGGGTCGGAGGCTGTTGCGTGTCGCGCGCGTGCATCCGCACCGGAAGTCGAGCTGAGTGTGGTGTGGTCGCAGCGCGCGCGGAGGCGTGGTGCAGGGTGCAGTCCCGCCGCCCGCGGACCAACACGCCCATACGCCTCCGCCGTCGACGCGGTTGTCGCACGACAGAGAAACACGACCTACCTCAACTAGTCTGGCAACACGCACACAGTACACTACGCGATCGAGTAGTTTAACTTTTCTACACTACACAGTACACACTGGGTACGGACGACAGCACATCAAGCTAAACACTGCGGTATCTTATGCTGTTGAAAGGGCTATTTTTTCAACAAAAATGTATAGACTGATGTGCTATCGACTGTACAATCGATCACTTTGACACTTTCGATTTCTTTAATCAAACATATGAACCACTTATTAGTTATTTTCACAAAATGACAAGAGTTTTGCTGCATTACTTGGGCGTAGGTCGAACAGGACCAGCCAGAACCGGTGTTACGTAAAATTAAAGTATGATCGCGCTCAATTATGAGCCGCTGTTATATTTCGCCGACCGTGTTATACGTCTACTGCGTACGCGAAGCTAGTTGACAATAACAAAAAAGCCAAGCTCAGACGGACAGACGGAAATCGTTCAGGTTTAACAACACAATTTACGTCCGTCGCGAAGTATGTATTCCTACTATTGCATTGTTACCCCATCTTTCATCCCTGACCATAATTTTCCCTTTGCAATAAAAACCTGTTTGTATGCATCAAAATTGGTTTAGCGTCCTCGTCTGCCGCAAATTTTGCAATCAAAAGTGCACGAAAAAGGGAGACTTTATACAGCAGCACACATTTACTTTATTTTTACTCAAAGACCTATAAATCATGTAAATATTCTTGCAAATAAACTCTCCGATGCATACCACCCCCCAATCACGTATGTAATCCAAGCTACGTTAAAACGAATAGCAAATAATTTTCACGGTGCGTGAGTAGCCTTAACCACCTCACTATTGCCATCTGCCATCTCGTTTCGACGCTCTTCCGCTGGGCGTAGTGCACCAAACATCCCCACCAAGGGAGGAGCATTACAAATACATCTAGGTCTTCCTTTTCACGAGTGTCAATGAACCGAACGTACACGCCTACAGGTTACCGGGAAATCGTACGCAAATTCAATTACATATCGTGTATTAATTGTTGCGTATTTATTATATGGTAATTTGGAAGGTATTTTTCATTTTGCGTCGAGTAGGAAAACCCCAAAAGACCTGACTGTACAATCAGGAATAATTTTATTTTGCGACCCAAACTTAACTTGGTCATACGCATTTAAGGTGTCTTTGACTCATCCAGTTCATTAAAATCAACGACACTTTCCTGATACATACTTCGCTAAAATAGGTAGCACATAAATAACTAGCCGCAAACTCCAAAATTAATTAAACTATTCCATATTAAAACTATAATGTAAGGTTTAAATTCGCGTTACGAGCAGCCAAGCACACTCATGTTAGGTTAGGTCGGGGAGGCAGCCTTTAAGCTCATGAGACGCCTTTTCATTGTCTGCTAATTCTTCCTCCAACTCGTATGTTTTACCTACTAATATACCTTTCTAAGTGGCATGATTAGGTCTCACTTGAAAACCAGCTAGTTTTATATAAACACAACAATTAAAAATGATTACTTTACGGGAGTCGAAACGCGGTCTTCAAGCCTGGCGATTTCCCAGTCTCCTTAGTACGAGCGTTAAGGAATCATTCACTGAATTAAGTGATACGGGAAAACAAAGTACAGAAAATAAATTATCACCCATATGGCAACAGAAAATACCTGTCACCAAACAGCACATTTTCGCCTTCCCTTTATTCCTCATGTAGGTCAGTGAGTGACATAGATTGTATATTCTGTGACACAGATTTAAAGTAATGAAAAGTCATCCGTAAATGAGGAAAAATATGAACAAGGGCATCTTTCCAGGTGAACTGAGCATCGATATTGCCTAAAATGATAAATATTTTAATTGAAGAGTCTTAACCATAATGTGGGCTTGACGCCATTATTGCATGATTTATATTTCTACCCAGATAGGTCTTTCGTTCTTTCCACATGAATATTAGCTTATCTTAAACCCAAAAATTTTCACATTCAGTATTAGAACGAACTGTGATCTTTAGGCGAACTGTGCCATTGATCTAGCCAAGTAATTAAGCTATCATTGTGTTCAAGCACTGTGATATTTAGAATAATTTTAGGATTTTAGGTTTTTGTAATGTATTGTGTGCGTTGCTCTTAAAGAATCTGCACGCTGAAGCGTTGCTTCGACCGCAGCTAATTAACTGCGAACGCCTTTCGTTTTCTCAGCGGCAATTAGACGAGACGATACAATGTTGTTAATGCTGATAGCGGATGGGCAGGCGTAAAAGGGTTTTGTAAGGGCTGGCAATAAACTCGAGAAGTAACAACCTGTTGTCTTGGCCCACTGCTGAACAACGGTTATTTTGAAAAACCTTTTTCAAATACATTTTGGTGATACAAATGGATCGTGTAAAAAGCTACATTGTCAGACAAGTTATCAAACCCTGTACCTAACGCTACTGAAGGCATGCGTCCGAATAGCAACTTTTATATAATTAAGTTTGTATAGTGACAAATAACTATAAATCTAAAATAATATAGATTTTGGTAAATTTCATTAGTTTGATCATTGAAATCCCCTAAAGGGGGAGAAAATAGGAGTAAATGATGGCACAGGTAGCGCAATATGCACGGGCGAAGCCGCGTTAGTACTTTCTAGTTCAGTTTTTAACTTATTATTATATTATATTTATTTTAAAACTTTATTGCAAAAAACAGCGTACAAACAGTCTTAATGCTAAAAGCATTATCTCGCATCAGGACATGCAGAAAGATTATTATCCAGAGAACGGAACAAGAAACACATAGGTGTACTAAAAAGCAATTGTAAAATAGATTTTCCAATACATTTTTAAACAACTGATTTTTTATTGAGAACGCATAATGTATTGATAAGAATATTTATTCGAATCAAGCGCCCTGCACAAGATTTCCACTCATCCGTTGAACGATAAACATTCAATTGAATATACAAAACAGCTAACGGTCAATATGTCCGGTGCCCGGTAGCATCTACTGACGGCAGTGGGTCAACATACTAGTGTGTCTGATACAGGAAGTTTGACACGTCGCACGATAGTTCACGAACGGCGGAGCGTGGCACTTAACTTTGGCATGTCCTACCAAGTGTTGTAAGTCTACCGTAGCCTACCAAAACGCACGGAATCCTACCGGTAAGATACGGAATACTATGTTGCTTTCGTAGATAACGTTTATTATGGAATTTGCAACCTATCACAATAAAAATCATGGTTAAAGCACGGTTTTTTGCAAAACCAATTTTGCATCCAGTTGCTAGTAGTATTTTATGCATACCAGCTTCGTCCGCAGCTTGTGAAAGAAACTACCTAGAGCACATTCAGAAAGGTACCAAATGTGACATACCAAGCCTCGCAATCGTTCTAAGTCGAAAGAAAATCCGGTTTTACTTCCTGTATAACTTTTTTGCGGTGACTATTTGCATCAAAAATCATTATTTTTTATTTTCTGTTTTAAAATGAAACTTATTTCACTAAAAAATAAATAATAATCACTGTTTTAGTAAAAACACCATCATTTGTTTTCAGTTCAGTTTGAAGAACATTTATTTCTAACAAGAATTAATTCGTAATACAATTAAATGAAATCTACGAAAGCTACCGCATCCTATGGTAGGATTCCCAAGTCTACCGTAGTCTACCGGTATGCTACTGCATACTTCGGTAGGATACATTGGACTCACAACTCTAGTCCTATTCTACGTTGAGATTGAGAAAAGGAAAATAAAATATTATTCGTGGATATGCCTTACTACTTTGAGTGCATACGCGTCAGATGATATTGAGTCAACATGGCCCAGGAGAGAAAATGAAATATATAGTTCCATCCCATAATTAATCCGTCAAACCCCAACGACACATACGGGACGCGTAACAATTGATTTTCTTTTGTATCTGGAATCTCAGTGCTTGACTAATTACGGCCATGATTGTACAAATCATGCAAGGTCAAACATTGATATGGATCAATTTACCTACAGTGGCACTTTTATCGATGGAGTATTGTGGGTGATTATAAAAATGATCCATTATAGCTATCATTAACCAGCCACCAGTTTCATGTATACAAACTTTAACGACTACACGGTTGAATGTGGTTGAACGCTGTCAATACATACACCCTTACATTCCTTCTCTCAGCCAATGGTCTCAACAGTGGCTTTGACTAAGTAATAAGACTGAATGGCATTGGAAACCTGCAGTCGACCCGATAACATGGGCACACAACAGTATACAATGGTCAATCCGTCTCTATGGGTGACGATTCCATCCCGAGGCATTGTCTATCGGTGGGGCTTTAATAGGTTGATGGCTGACGTCCGCTCCGACCCTGCTCCTATCTCAGAGATCCAACTGTTGCTCTAATAACACATATGGTCAGACGACACGCACGGTACTATGTAGGATAAGTGGCAATTCAAATAAAAAATTAACGAGGGGCACAGTAGCAAGGTCGGACGTAAAAATCCATACGAAAACAATTATACGTCAAATGTCAATAGAGTAGGTACTTGTACTGCGTACACGTACGTGAAGCCCGTTTTTATTTATATTGTAAGCAAATTTTTATAACTTATAATAAAATGTCAGTGAATAAAATTAATTAGCTATTATGATTTCAAAGGTCTCATTGTTTAACGACGAATTAACTGACCAGGTTGTATTTTGTGTTTAACTTATTTTAAAATGAATCATTTCGTTACACAGGATTGTCAATACTGTTTACAAACTGCGAAAAGAGTAAAACGGCCTTTACTTGTGTGTGTATGCACATACGTCGTCTTAGGCCCACTTGCGCACGATGATTTAACCCAGGATTACGCTAACCCAGGATTAAATCATCATTCTGTCTTTATCAACGTCAAACAAACTGACAGAGACGGAATGATAATTTAATCCTGGGTTAGCGTAATCCTGGGTTAAATCATCGTGCGCAAAGTGGGCCTTAGTAATTGTAGAGGCAGTGACAATCATAAAGAGCTTGCAATGCAACCAAAATGCAACAGGCATATAGTTGATTTCGTTATTAATGTGTCACCACGCGCGTGGTTTACAATCACGACTGATACATGGTGGAACTCTTAATAATCATATTGTACTGTCTTGTTGAATGAGAGAACTAGAACAGGTTTTTTATTATTCCACAAATCAAATCGATTGATAGAGATACGTTTTCATTGAATATACTCGGAAAAATACCGATATTTGAAGCGATGGGTTTGATGGGCCGTCCTGTCAGTGATTAGTTTCCGCTCCAGTATTTTCTTTTTACTAAAAAGCCCGATTGGACGCAATCTGCAGTCATTTTGCAGCTTTTAATTCGCTCAGGCTGTTACAATTTCCAAAATCGACATAGTCCGTGTGGAAGAATGAAAGGACCGCAGTATTTTTTAGGATATTTGCTTGTTTGTTATTTGATTTGAGTAGGATACATTTATTTTTCGATTTTGAAATATAAGTCGAGCGCCAGAGCCATTTGGAAAAATATATTTGTCCAGTGAAAAATATGGCCTAAATTGCAATATTTATCATCGCATCATTGAAGTACTTACATATCAGTTTGAAGACCATGTATAAAAGTAGTTCAACTATTAAACGTAAGAGAACAATACACAAAACAAAATAACGTGGACCCTGTAACGGTTTACAACAATTTTTTTGTCGTTTGGTGGAAGTACACATACATAGGAAGTATAGGTATCGGCAGTAAATGATAACTTGGACTGAAATAATGTAGCCTAAACCAAGAATCAAAACTAGAAACACTTTAAATAGAGGTAAATCCAATGTGACAACGACTAGTTTCAGTACATTCAGGTATCCAACGGCAGCTGAAGTACATTTGCCATCGAAAATTATTTATTCGCCCCGGAGCGGAGTGCAAACAGTGCAGTGAGTACCCAACCATACATAGCTTTTGATCCTTATATACAGTACGTAAATAATGCCTCTTTCGTAGGACCAAATATTTGCTGTAAACTGTAAATGTTATTGGTTAACATTTGCACGAATATTAGCTCGCTTTGCAATTTAATGTTTGACTTTGAACATTTTGATTTTAACTGACCGCTAGGAAAATAGAGTATTTATTGTAGCTGTTAAACAATGTTAAAATGATATTTCCGTCGTAACGCAGTTTGTTTTAATTCTGCGGGCTGAAGATTCATAAGCAAGGCCTTAGGGAAAACCTCAACCTGCATTCATAGCTGCACAGATTACTAAAAATCGTTCAAACGCATTCACACCCTCTGGCCACAAGTGAAAATAGTGGACATACACATCGACCCCAAACAGCCCTGAAGTATACCTCTGTTGCTCTTAATTGCAGTGACTTAACTAATAAAACATACCGAACTGCCGTCCCTTTGCGATGTAAACGGTTATTGTGATTGGGTACTTACCTGAAAAAAAATAAAAGATTCGGTCAATAGCAATAAAAAGAGACGTAAAACACTCGTACACAATGACATCTAGAAATTGGAAAACAAACGTGCTACCATAGAATAAAATTCCACCGAGATAATTCAACAACCACATCTTTAAAATTTCATTAGACATAACATCGGCCTAGTCATTAAATTGGATGCCGGCGTTTAATAAACTGCCCAGGCATACAATTAACTGTCTGATTTAACCAGATGGCTGCGACACATAAACAGGGTGACTTTGAAAACATTGGCAATATTTTAAACTAAGAACCTACTCATGATTCATAAGTCCCTTCCACATATTAAAATGAAAATCAATTGTTATGAAATATCATTTGAAAAATAGTACAGTATCACTCCAATTTCCGTTTAGGCGGAGTAATTTATTGATTCGTTTAGATATTATCATTAGATTTTTTTTTAAACCTTAAACGTCTTAAGTATAAGTCTTTCTAAAGTAGTTGATATTTTTTTTTCAATTTCATCATATGATACTTTATACAATTGATTTTCATTTTAATATGTGGAAGGGACTATGCATCATAAGTAGGTTCTTAGTTCAAAATATTGCTAATGTTTACAAAGTCACCCTGAATAATACTCATATTTTGAATTCGCGTTTGTATTGTGTAACTCACACATTTATCTTTCCCGCATCAATGAATCAATATTTCGCTACACTTAAATAGGTCTCACGTAAGAGGATTAGGTACCTAGTGCGACTAGGTCTTGTTCAAATCCCCGCGGTGTAGTTTTAGGCTGCGTTTCCACCAGAGATGTGCGATGGAAATGTGTCGTACGAGGATGTCTAGCTGTGCTGTGAAAATGCGTGGGTGTTTCCACCAAAGCTGTGCGATGAAAATGTGCCTACGAGGATGTGTAGTGGAGCTGTGAAAATGCGCATTAATGTGTGGTGCGAGGATGGGCTGCGAAGCTATGAAATGTGACGACGGAGGTGCGGTGTATGCGCAAACCTTCTCAACACACATCCCTCGCACACATTCCTCGCTTGTTTTGTATGCGCAAAAATCTAGCTCCGCTGAGCCGTTTCCACCAGAGCTGTGCTGACCGAGGCGAGGTAAATGAAGCGATTCTATTGGTTTTTCACAAACACATCCCTCGCTACGCAAACTCGCAAATCTCTGGTGGAAACGCAGCCTTAAGCCTGCTCCCACTTAGCGCTGAGCGTAACATATGTAACACTTCAACTATTCGTTTACCTACATGTGCATTAGAGCCACAAGCAATTAGATACACAGCTTATGACTACAGGATGACCCGTAGAGAGAGAGCGTGCTAGACTGAAACTGGACAGCATATCCCTAACCATCTTTTATTTGCAGCCGTTTGTTTCACACTGCTGGGCAAAGGCCTCCCATAAACCACTTCACGCTTCCCTGTTGCCAGTAAGGATTTGCCATTATCCTATCCTTGACTATTAAGAAATAAATATTTTTGTTTACACAATTGGTAAAACAGGCTAATATTCTGTTCATTCTGTCTAAAAGGTAAATTACGGCAGAATGTTAAACGGTCGTAATTAAATTAATCTTACGCCGTCTACTTATGTGACAAATGTCTCTGTGTAGTCGTAAAGAAACAAAGTTTAAAACTGTTTATGTTTTACATTTCATTACTTCGAGTGGTTGGGGAACTTTGAATATGTTTATAATAATCTAGAAATGTTAAGGAAATTGTATTTTTTTTATTTTTCTTAGTTTACTACCAATACCTCTCCCTCTCGGCAGGGTTAATAAAATTTACTGCGGGACGGACAAAGTTAAGCATTTTACTCCGAAAAATAAACTACATTTTCTAAGCGTTTCCACATAAAAGAGAATACTAACACATTCGCGGATGAATAACCTTAATTTCCACTTAAGATTAACTTCATGAACCCGCTTCGCGAATGGTGGAAATGTTAAAAAGTTTCGTGGAAAGGAATATACGCGTTCTAAAATATGTAGTGAAGGACAACTCACAGAGGACTTAGCCCGTGCGATTCTGAAAGTAGGCGGTGGAGGTGAGTGGGGCCGCAAATAGTTGGGAAAGGAAAATGTTCTGCGCCCCTGGTGGGACACGTTTTAAGAATTTAACAAGTAGCTTTCCCTGAACCTGTAAGTGTTATTAGGCTACATGTTACCAATTTTTAAGGGGAAAAGTCTGTGAAGATATTTAATGACGCTCGCATTTAAGGTTCTTCCCTGAACCTGTAAGTGTTTTTAGGCTACATGTTACCAATTTTTAAGGGGAAAAGTCTGTGAAGATATTTAATGACGCTCGCATTTAAGGTTTCTAGACGTACTGATTTTTTGTGTCTAAATATCTTGTGTTTAAATCAGTAATGTGTAGGTAGTTCTTAAGTGAACGCAAGAGATTAAAGTCAAAGATGAGGTTATGAAGCTAAGTACATAAGTCCTTTTGTGACTAAGGGAATGTCTTTCAATACCGTCATGCAATCCTGATTATAGTTGCTCGGTTTCTTGAGGTTTTGTCAGAAAATTCTTGAATTAATACGGTGGCTGCTTTAGCAGCGTAATTACAATCTATATTATTACGATTGAGACACGAAAGTTATGCTATTCAGGGAAGAACAAAGAATGAACTTCAGAAAGTCATGCTTGTAGTTTAAAGGACACTTTACACTTCATATAAATCTGACTGAAACTTAATATTCCACACTCTTTGTTCGCTGCTCAGTTTAATACTCTTTGAGAGAGAAAAGAAAAACTTTTAGGAGAGATTGAAACTGAATTGAATTTTTCTGAAATTGTACGTGTATAAAAAATCTCGATCTCAAGGAAATGGAATGCTTTTGTTAACACGGCAGTATTGTGGATGCATAAAAATTGCATGGTTAAAAAAATTCGCTCTTTAAGCTATATACACAAAAGCAGCCTGGCCTTAAAAGTTATAAGCAAATGTGAAAATTGAATTATTTGAAAATTTAATACATAAAAAATAAGACAAAGAAAAACTGTAATAAAAGTTCAAAACAACTAGTAACACTACTGAATATTATAACCAATATGTCGATGAGTTCGCAAATGTTAGATAAGATATTATCTCATAGTTAATCAATATACTATGAATTGGTTTTATTCAATAGTACGAAGGGCACATCTCCGATGCCTACAGCTAAAGAATGAAGTATTATGCGGGCTGAAAAGTTCTTTAAGTTAGCTATGATTTTAGAAAAGAGAGCAGGCAGAGAGGACGTCCACCGACAAGATGGACAGACGAGCTTGTAAAGATAGCAGGATCACACTGGACGCAGACCGGTCGCTGTGAAAAACCGTGGGGGAGGCAATGCCTTTGGCTGATAATGATGATGATTATGAGTGATCAGGCTGCTAAATTGATTTTTAGTTATAAAATTTTATGTACTGATATTAACTGTGAAAAACTCAAAGAATCTTCGAAAAAATTGACAAAAAAGCTGACATCAGCATCACCTGTTTCACATTGTGCTAAAATTGACTGATTACCGTTATCTGTCCAGTACTTCATACGAAATGACGATCATTATTTCAATTGTTTGTTGGTTAGCGCTTATTTGTAGCTAGTAAAACAGTTCCTTAGAGTCCTATTAAAACACACAATCATCAAAGTGACAAATCTAGAACAACCAGGGCTGTACTAATCAAAAGCCGATTAGTCCAGTGACAGTCACGCATGATAATTATTTGACTATTAAGGCTGCTGTCACCTACCTTCTAACAAAGTTCAAATGAAAATTTCTCCCCAAAAATGACTAAACTGACTACTTTTTTTGAATGAATTGAGTAGAAATGAACTATCTCCATAAGATGTCGACTCTGAATTTTTGATTCAATCTTTAAAATGTCTGTAATTTGCAATCATAGAAGCCAAATTGACGGTTTTTCTGGCGCACTCTTCTAGATCACTTGTTGACATCAGCTATCGAAATAACATAAGCTTGAAGGGAATTACGTTCGTATACAAGGTGTCGACTCTGTTTTTTTATTTATCACTCTGGTTATTCCAAATGAAGACAAAATTGAAACCATGTTTTGGCATAAAATACGCACTTAAAGACAGGCGATTATCTCTGAGATACATTGCACTTATTCTGTGTTATTTGATAAAACAATGTTATAGAGGTTCCTATCTTTGACTTAGCATCTAAATTCTTGATTTTATCTTGTGCAATATATTCAAAATATCTTACTAAAGTAACCTATAAATTTGAGATTTGGAGCTGTCACGAACATTCATCTTCGATCGAAATTTGACAGACAGCGCCGAGCGCTCGGAGGGGAAGGGTGTGTCGCTCGTTGTCTTCGCTGCTACTCTTTTATTTCGTGTATGATACTAATTCCAAATTTGAAAATATCACGCTTTGCACAATTTTTATACGGCGACCAATTCGCTTTGAGGCTTTATGCAACAGGCATAAAGCCATAGTGCATTTGGATCGTCGATGGTATCTAATTATAACAAAAAAGTATTCGTTCTTTTGTATCGATTAGTAGTTGTATTCAAATAATTAATCAATGTTATGTAAGCTTGCATAGAAAGGAATCCTTATTAATACTATAAACAAGAAAGATTTATATGTATGGCGACTATTTCAAGAGGTTCATGAGTTATAACGAAGATCTTTTATCATATACAATTTGTATTTTCGAAACTTGATCAAACAAAATGTGCAGATACTCAATCCTTATTAATACTATAAACAAGAAAGATTTATATGTATGGCGACTATTTCAAGAGGTTCATGAGTTATAACGAAGATCTTTTATCATATACAATTTGTATTTTCGAAACTTGATCAAACAAAATGTGCAGATACTAGGACCAAAATTATCGACAAAAATAATAATCATAAAAAATTGTATACAAAATAAATTGTGGTATATGATGAGCAAACTGTTTCTATCACCAAACAGTTAAATGTCAATTTTAGACAAATACTGAATTAATAAGGCCAAGAATAGGCAATAGTACCAATTCTATTGCATATGTATGGGGTTGCAAATAATAACCTTATTTATATAAAATAAAGTAATATCAGTAACACTACTTTATAGTTCAACAACGGTAGACCGATTTTCATGATATTTACTTTGTTGAATTGGTATTTACCTCTTACGCCTTAAGTTATTATAAAACAGGGCTGGGGCGCGCCGAGGCTGGATATGAAGCAAAGTTTTCTGTGGTCGAAGTTGTTTTTTTTCACTAAAAAGTCTAAAACTCTTCAAAGGACACCAATTTAGGCAAACCATTTCTTTTTGAAGTCAGTGCCATCGCATGGGCTCTCTCAAGTTCCATCTTAAGCGACATCTATCTGGGCATCGACTCCAAAAAGAAATGGTTTACCTAAAATGGAGTCCTTTCAAGAGTTTATTTAAGATTTTTTAATGTGTTTTGTTTTTGAAGTCGGTTTTATTGAATATATAAAATTCAAAAAATTCAAAATTCAAAATCTTTATTTCAATTTAGGTCATGAAATGACACTTATGAACGTCAAATATAAAAATTAAAATAAATAAATGTGCGAAACATGTCTCCTTATCTTTTGGGCCCTACCAGCGCTTCGAGACAGAACACAGACAATTAGGCAAGTGCTGAGAAGAAACGCCGGAACAAACTCAGTCACCACTAGCTGCCGTAAAATCAAAATCATCAAAGGTAAGTACATCAGTTGGTGCAGGCTGGACGGACCACACATTCGTGTCGTTTAGATAGTCTTGAACCTTATAATAGCCTTTAGACATAAGCGTGTTTTTAACGTGTTTCTCAAATTTATCAACCGGCAATTCGACAAGATTGTGTGGTATATTATTAAAGAATTTTATACAATTTCCCATGAACGAGTTACTAGTTTTAACTAATCTGAAGTTAGGAACGACAAGCTTGTGTTTATTTCTTGTGTTATATGGGTGAATGTCGCTTTTCTTCATGAAATTATCTAAATTTTTACGAACGTACATTATATTGTCAAAAATGTATTGAGAAGCCACTATTACTATACGTTGATTTTCTTAAAGACCTCTCTCAGGGAGTCACGAGGACTAAGTTTATAAATAGCACGAATGGCTCTTTTCTGCAAAATAAATATGGTTTCAATGTCTGTAGCAGAACCCCACAAGAGAAGACCGTAAGACATAATACTGTGGAAGTAACTAAAATATACAAGCCTCGCCGTTTCAACATCAGTCAGATACCTAATTTTTCTAACTGCAAAGGCAGCTGAGCTTAGCCTCCCAGTTAGGGTTTCAATATGAGGTCCTCACTGTAATTTTGAGTCAAGTGTAATGCCCAGAAATACAGTGGAGTCCATTAAGACTAGATTATTACCATTTAGTACAATATTTGGTGTAAGTTGCTTTACATTAGGCAAAGTGAATTTTATACATTTAGTTTTACTAGCATTTAGTAACAAGTTATTAGTGGTGAACCAATTCAATACTTTGGAGAGAGTATTGTTTACTTCGTCAAAATTTTCTTCATGTCTTTTCATTTTAAAAATCAAAGAAGTATCATCAGCAAACAAAACTATCTCACAATTTTTGGAATGAAATGGTAGGTCGTTTACATATATTAGGAAGAGTAAGGGCCCCAATATTGAGCCCTGGGGCACCCCCATTTGAAGGGGGGCACCGGAAGAGTAGGTACCATTTATGTTAACTGATTGTATTCTACCTGATAGGTATGAACTTAACAACCTAGATGAGTTTTCCGAGACACCATAGTGTTCCAATTTAATGAGCAGTGTTTGATGGTCTACACAATCAAACGCCTTTGATAAATCACAGAATACACCTACAGCATCATGTTTGTCTTCAAAAGCATCAAGAATGTGTCTGATGAGTGCTACCCCATATATATATATAACCCCCTATAATAATATGTATTGTATAATAGTATGGTGGTGAAGTGACCATTAACCCAACAAAATTGAAGACAAATAAGGGCTTTTGTTTTAAGTATTTGACTTTGAGTAGTAAACAAGTAAGTTTATAAATTTTCTTACATCATTCGTGCTTTGGATTTCGAATAAGAATAAACAGACGACAAAAAGTAAAAGGTCAGTTTTTTTTAATATAGACCGTATATAGGCGTTATTTAGTTCCACAACCTTTGATACGCACTTGTACGTACATACCATTGGCCATTGGCGTCATTTCCATACTGTGTGGGACTTGTTCATGGCATTAATTCCATACGCTAGTAACAGTGTTTCAATGGTTTAAACCTAAATAAATAGGGCAATATGCTTATTTAACATTACTTTTCTTTCTACCACAATCTACAACCACAACCTAACTATAATCTTGTATAGTAAAACGCTTGTTTAAATAGAAGCGTTTCATGTGATGTGTATGTAGTTAATAAGAACCTGTATTCAAATTGTACGCAAATGCCATGAAGTTACATGGTTCTATTCAAGTCCATATTCATATAATATTTCATTATTGAAAAATGTATATGGACAAAATGATATAATACCGGTGTAAACCAAATAATTAAATAAAAATTATCTTGTTTATCATCTGTTATACATTAAATACTTGAAATCTTGATCGAAATTTTCTTAACTACATTTTCTGAATGTCAGCTATAATAACTTGTGACATATTTCATATATCAAAATACAAATCATATCAAAGAACAGCGTTACACTAAAAACATTAATGTGTAAATAAATCCTCATAGCATCCAGCTGGTATGACACGTGGTAGATCAAGCGCAGAACCAATGGCATCATCCACCAATAACCCTTAGTTCCCGTTTCTCGTGGAGTTTACATTCGTAAAAAAATACCTACTCTGAGAAGTCACGATTTAGGTAAAGACATAAAGAGGCAGATAACCGGTACCAACCTGTACCGACTGACTAGTGATGTGCCAAGTCATCTATTTTTAATCTCGAAATATTTAAGAAATTCGTTACAACAATCCAAATAAGGACCGACGGACACTAGAAAATTGTTTTAAAACAAGATTCAAATCAAGACTTGAGTCGGAAAAGTCTCTATAAAGCATTTCAATTCCATGAAATAGCCAACACGGCACAACACTGGTTAGTCGTTGCAGGTCAGTGCGTGTTACCCGCCTCTATATGTCTTCACCCTTTGGATGCATTTCGTTTTTTCTATGCTGTAAGTTTTTTACGTTATTATAACTGTACGTTTGTGTTTAAATCTGTGAATTTAGTTATATAATTATCAAAAGGAAAATATTCGCGAACGGAATTGACGCGAGCCCTGATTCCGAACTGTATTCGTAATAGGTATTTTAAATACAAAAAAACTGGTATAACATTAATTTATCACATCGACTTTTATAAGACCATCATTTTCTGTGTTCATCATACGCATAGCCTACTACCTAGAGATAAAGTATCAAAATTGTTTAATTACAGTTAACATTTTTTTGTGTCCCGGACATATAAAATCGCACACACACATTGATAAATTCGGTAAAATCTGAGAATCTCCAGACTGGCATATGGCTCTTAACGCCAAGGTACAAGCCACACAGAACGCGGGAACCACGCGGATATTGTACTGTCTTTGTCCAATAATTAAAAGGACTTCTACAGATAAAGTCTGTATAATAGCAATTGTATATTTATAATTTATACATCTTGGCCGCATGGCAACATTTCATACTAAAACATATGCATTATAAAAACAACGACAGGTAAAAAAATGATTTAGGCTGCGTTTCCACCAGAGATGTGCGATGGAAATGTGTCGTACGAGGATGTCTAGCTGTGCTGTGAAAATGTGCGGGTGTTTCCACCAAAGCTGTGCGGTGAAAATGTGCCTACGAGGATGTGTAGCGGAGCTGTGGAAATGCGCATTAATGTGTGGTGCGAGGATGCGTTGCGAAGCTGTGAAATGTGTCGACGGGGGTGCGGTGTAGTGGGAGCGGAGTAACGCAAACGCCTCACAGTGGTTCCAAATAAATAAAAAATGGACATTGATGCTAGAAGCTTGAAATTTTTTCAAAAAAATATATATCATCCTACCACGAGTACATCGTAGTAAAAAATATAAGTATATATATTTTTGTATGGAAGAAATCATATTTCTATTTATTTCTCGAAACACTTAAAAGCTGTCAAGATATAAAATAATAAATAATAAATAAATTGTTTATTTCCAAAAAGAATTAAAATTTAGCTTGATTTCATACAAAAGAAACTAAGTAATTCTTTTACAAAAGTATTACAAAGCATCTGCTACCGAACTAGGATGGGTGTATCCTGTATTTCGGTAAACAGTGCCTCTCACCTCGGCCAATATTATACAGACAAATTAAAAAAAATGAAGTCACCAAAACAATCAGAATAAGGCCTCTGGATAAATAATTATACATATTCTAGACATAATTTCTAAGTAACTAATAAACTGCGTATCTTCTTCTTCCATTTCTTCATCGCAAATTGTTAAATATAAAAGTATCTTCTTTTTCCAATTATCCATAATAATATTATCTATTTTGCGCACTTCTACTTTCAACAAACTCCGTCTATGGACTGGCTGGTACAGTATGCGCAAACCTCGCAACACATCCCTCGCACACATTCCTCGCACACATCTCTCGTACACATCCCTCGTACACATCCCTCGCACACATCCCTCGTACACATCCCTCGCACACATCCCTCGCACACATTCTCTTGTTTTGTATGCGCAAAAACCTAGCTCCGCTGAGCCGTTTCCACCAGAGATGTGCTGACCGAGGCGAGGTAAATGAAGCGATTCTATTGGTTCTTTACAAACACATTCCTCGCTACGCATCCTCGCACATCTCTGGTGGAAACGCAGCCTTAATGCGGTAATTATAACTGACTCCTAATTACTCGCTATACGAGACGAATAGGGATGTTTCCTCTACCTAATGGTTGTCTGGAAGACATCGCTTCGAGACAGACCGCCAATATTATACTTAAGATTTGTTTGTAATGTTTTGTTTCTTGTGTCTTTACTTGAACAATAACGAATATTGTTATGAATAATAGCTCCTTCAAAACGAGATTGATTGAGAATAGCGCATAGCATTTTGCGCTAGAGAATATGAATAGACGAATCAGAAGGCCTACTACGAAAAACGAAATCCGTCAAAACGATAATCGTTTTGCGGATCCGAAGCATTTCGTAGTAAGGATTCCATACTAAAAATGATTCGGATCCGAAACGGATTTCGTTTATGGTAGTAGACCTCCTGGTTCTCTGTGACGTGCGCCTAAGCGTGTCCACTGCACACGACT
Source organism: Pyrausta aurata (assembly GCA_963584085.1). Lineage (NCBI taxonomy): Eukaryota > Metazoa > Arthropoda > Insecta > Lepidoptera > Crambidae > Pyrausta > Pyrausta aurata. The sequence continues at coordinate 3,572,714 of OY757251.1, forward strand.
GTTGAAGCGTGCTAGATACGCCCCGGGTGGACTCAAATGGATTCACGGACAGTGGGCCTGATTCTCGATGTGCAACAGCTAAAACTATAATTGAAAATCATAAATCTAATAAATAAATGAAAAAAGACATACAACAATGATTTCGAGGATTAAAACTATAGAGCTGTCGCTTGCCAAGAAAAGGACAAGATTCACGTTCCATACATTCGTGGACAAAAAATCGGAAGTAAAAATCAGTGAGCTGTTACTACTACGTATAGAGTCGCTATGCCAAGCAAAAAATGTGCGCATTTTTTGGACGTGAACTGTCAACAGACTGACGTATTCCATAAATTTTGAATTTTGAATATGTAACCGCAGAAGTGACACAGACTTTGTGCCTACTTAACTTAATTGTATTGAATGAATATTATTTTATCAAAACGTTTTAATCGTTACTTACTATGATCTATAGTTATTTAAAAGAGCTAAATAAATAAAAGTTTAGTAAATAAAAATCTGTAGGTCAAAAACTCAAATGATATTTACTTTTTTTTATCATGATTTTTATCATTATAATTTTTCATACGAGATAATTCTAGAAAAATACAACTACCAATGCAAAACACCTTAAAAGAAATATCACAACATCGCATTGTCTTACCTCTATTTATTACCTACCTACTTTTCCATTCTGTGCGTGTCACTTTTTATAATCTTTGATTTTCGAATAAAATGGCGGCAATTTCATACAAAACAGTTATAACATTTTGAAAAAATATTTATGTTGGTTTAACTCGTCAAGTATGTGTGAACGAGACACAATAGAAATTCCATTGTTATGCGACTCTCGAGAGTCGTTTGATCCCTGACTGATTAAGTTAACATTTTAATTTCCTACCGATGGTAAGTAACGCCGGTATCGTTTTGATTCCTGTTGGTTTTATTTTTGCATGTTTTAAAAACGCAAGACGGCAATTTGACAAATTAATTGACCAAATGCCACATTGGTTAACGCTACGAGCGGGAGTGAGTGACTGTGATACCGCGCATGCGTTGATGGTCTGTGACCATCAATTCATCGCGCACGAGGTTCCTTCGGGATGTCATTTCCATACGTAGTAATAGTAGTTCAATGGTAAAAATAAATGATAGATCATCACGCTTAAGCTATATTTTTTTGTTATGACGACAACATTCTACGATTGGGCTTTTCACCAACCGGACATAAAAGACTGCACTTCTGCAGTCTCTTGTACGAACGAAATTAGCCTCCGCCAATTCTCGTGCAGTTCGTATACGAAAAAAGTTCACCGATCGAATTTTCTTTTTCAAAGAAAATACAGTTATTGCTTTATTCGGGTCACGATTTTTAAGCATTTTGATTTCTTTCGTGCGGTAGATGTTTTTACGTAGATATATTACTTGATTTTTTACGGTAAAACAGTGATACTCGTAATCAAATTACCACACGAAATAGTCGGCCTCCTGGACACACGTATGTCCAGTTGGTGAAACTTTTAAAGATATTACTACCACTTATTATTTCGTTAACACGCCAAGATGTTTACGCGAATCTACGGCAATATAATTTAACTTGCCTTTAACTTAAAGTTTCAACAACTGGACACACGTGTGTCAAGTCTCTTGTAAAAATATGAAAGTGTCGGTCAAAGGAAAAAATTCTCGGTTAGTAAAGGTACGCGATCATTTCTTGTTATTATCACAACAATCTACGATTAGCGGCCAAGCAGTTAGATATGTTTAAGAGCAACAAAATTATATTTATTTTGAAGTTTCTAAATCATTGCACCTAGTCTATTTCTTTTCATTTATTTAGAAGAGAGACACATTTACTGTAGAATCAGGCCCGTTGACCATCGAGTAACCATAACATTACATTAGGCACAAAATATAATAGACACCGCGCGTTGCGTTAGCCGATTTACGCTTACTGAACTGTGATCACTAACATGACTTCAATTATTCCACTACAACTATTCAATATTGGCAGCTTATGGATAGGCTGTCCAATGTTAGACCGGGAATATTGTATGTTATTTGTAAAATACAAGCTCCGAGTGAGAAGCCCCAATAGCATCGATTTGAGCATTATTACGGTCCAATCAATTCGCCGATTGTGAATTTGGTGGAAACTCGGCTGACACATAAGTACTTTTTTACTCGAATTAAAAAAGTAACGAGTAAAAAATTAACCTTTTTCTCGTCCGTGCTTTAAAATACAAATAACCCTCCGAAAAGTAAAAAATAGCCACGGCTCATAGAATCTGCGGTAATTTATAAATTTAAAAAAAGAACAACGTATGATTTGGTGATAATACATCTATTGCCTATGAATAGCTAAACTTAGCTGTGTGTGTGTGTATGCTTGATCCACTGCCCACTGTATAAGGTGCTCCACAGCGTCACAAACGTCTTTGATCTCTATGTTAATTAATGTCCGCCTTGCCGTTTAATGATCCGCACTAAGGGTCAGAATGGCCATTAGCATCTAATCATCTTACAAGGTACATCACAAATCCACATAATATCATACATCACAAAAACTAGCAGTGATCTACGAGTATGTTAAATTCATCGTTATCTTGTTTACTCTATTAAAGACATAATTCCTTTCTTTATTATTTGGAAAACTATTACAAAAAATATTATATTCCAGATTTCAAATATTAATTATGTTCATGACTAATAGTTGCTTAGTAAGCTTATATTCTTATGTGCCGTATTCTACAGCAGTAGTGAGAGAAAGATATTAGGATGGCTAGCAAAACCATGTACGGAATGCGGAAGTTATTATTTATTAAATTTAGATTACCTTATACAGCGTGTGTCCTTTAATCGGGGCAAAAATTTAAATAACTCTGTATAAGGATTGGTGTCTGTTTATTTGGTTACACATACAAATACTTACAATGCAGCTAGTAAAGTACTTTGCCTGAGTTTGAAGCATCTCTTGTTTTAATTTAATGTTGCGAGGAAATTGCCTTAAAAGATCTATTCACGAGCAAACTAAATTCTCCGATCGAATAATGTGGCACCGAGCTGAACAACTAACGCCGTGCATGCAAGAGTACTATTATATTATATTCTGTGATGCAAGCATGAACGCTAGGTCTCATGCAGAGAGCTAGAGTTCAATCGGCATCCGTTGCTATTATGGAGCCACGGTTCAATACAGAATTTATATTAATATTACTTTTATTTTATTAATAGAAATTGGTTGATCGCTGTGCACATAAACTTTTTGAAGGACCAACATCGAAATAAAGGATGGACCGGGAAAAGTGTTTTATACAAATTGATTTAATGTGGGAAAGGTCTAATGTGTCATTTGTATTTTGAGATTTGGCAAATAGTTCAATATTTAATATGCTAAAGACAACACATCCTGAGTCATTGTGAGCGTTTGCTCACAAGACGTAAATATATCATTTTTCAGTGAGTTACACACAGTATATATTAAAACCTAAGCAACATGAATACCTAAGTTTCATTATAAGGAGGGCCATCTATTCCTCAACGCATCAATATCCCCCAGATTGTTAAAATTCGTATATAATATCAGTTTAATCCGCCGCACACACTACGTGACCTCGGCTAAAATTATGCGATCCGTCCCTTCTCGTGTAAAAATACGTCTTTTTTCAACGCCAGGGTGGCGTGCCATCTTTTTTGTGTTATACTACCGGTTTCCCACGACATCACTCGCCCGTTTAATTTTTACAAACTTTCAACCCCTCTTTTAGAAGATGGCACTGATAAAAACAAGTGTTTGTGTTTGTCTGTATACATCTGTAGACTTGATTCAAGGAAATCGTTCAGGTGTATTGTGTAGACGTGAATACAAACTAAGGCATTTATATCATTAGTAGAAATAGTAATTACAGATGAATGCACTTATTATACCTATGTATACAGGGTGTGACCCGTAATAGGAGCAAACATTTTAAATATAGCCTAACCAGTAATCAATTCTAAATGTTTTTAATTTATTATAATGAAAAACAAATGCATTGTTATTTTATGACAAAGACAATCGAACGAGCAATGTGCTGCAAACAAATGTGTCCAATCATAGAACTTGACATGTCATATACTAGAACAACTGAACGATTTTGATATATGTACATTGATTAGGGATAATAACTTTGGATTGCTATGTCTTTAAATTAAAGCATTTTAGAGCACAATGCCAGGTCAAGGTAACACAGGTATACTCTGTATGATCATTGATTATTATTTTTGCTATTACAGGCCACACGCTGCATAAGATATGTAGTAAGATACTCGTGAGATCTTAAAGTGGGCAGTAAACGTTATTATAAGTTAAAGAACCACTGCTGTTGAATTTCAGTAAAATAAAAGCAAATATAAAATGATAATACATAGTACTCAGGAAATCACTAACGAGTTTGCCCCATATAGTAATGTCTTGACAAGATGAGAGTAAAGTTAAAGTTCTTCTTCCTAGTATTAATTAATTAATTTCGAAACCTTTGAACATGAACATTTCTTAAAGATTCATATTTTAAGAGGAGCTAGTTGGCGTTCAAGTTTTCGGAAATAAGCAAATATTCTTAGCTACTATAAAAACTTTAAAACAATGACGAGTACTATGACAGGACTATGTTCATATAGGACGCACATGTCACCCATAAAACGAGCAATTCAGCTAAAACTTATTGACCACGTTAAGTACTTTCAAGATAAAACAGCTAACTCCATCTAAAACAACATTGCAATCTGCAATGCACATCAGACGACGGAGCTATAGATCTTTACACCTTAAAGATTTATAACTTCTTCAAATGTCACTTGTACATTTTCAGTAATGAATTGTAGGGCCTACTACGAAAAACTAAATCCGTCAATACAATCATAGTTTTGCGGATAAGCCTTTTTGGTATGCAATCCTTATCGTTATCCTCCGATTATCGTATTTATGGTTTTAGTTTTTCGTAGTAGGCCTCCAGTATCATCGCGAAGGCTCACGCAGTGTTGGCAGCCATAATGAAATCGCCCGTTAAACGTCCACTTGTTTATGTCTATTGTGTCGACGCCGGCGATGCCTAAATGACTTCTCGCCCCCGACTTAGCGTTAGGGTGAGCTCGCACTTAACCGCACCGAGGTGAGCAACTGGTAGATGTTAAAGTTTTATGGCACAATTTCAACCGACCACAAAAAACCTCGTAATAATCCATCACAAAAACAAAGTAAAAGCCACTTAATTAGAATAGAATAAAATATAATAGAATGATTATTTATTTGACACACATAAAAATAAAAAATAAACAAAGATATCAAAATAAAAATTAAAATTAAAAAAATTACGGAACAAAAACACAAAGCCTCAAGGTGTGCCAAAAAAGGATCCCGCTCAGTATAAGTCGCGACAGCAGATGGTAAGCATGCCACGACACTGATTTTCAGCGGGAACCCTTGCTAAGTGCTGATAGTAATTGATTAAATCAACAATATACTTAAGTAGCGATTTACTCCTTGAAAGAAAGAACTTTCTTTTTGGAGTCAGTCAAGCGACTGATGGTCGCAATGCAAAGGCAACCCAAAAAGTATGTAGAGTATTTTCTTGCAAACAATCGTTCAATTAAGATTTTATGGTGTTTTATTTTTTAACGGACGGTTTTATAGTAAAATCAATGATGATTTACGGGCTAATGCCACTAAACCACAAAAAACCCATTTTCACACCAAAACGTTTTATAGGATTATAATACACAATTTTGGGGTTATAGACTTATAGTAGAATGAATGTATGAATTGCAAAATTGGGAGATCAATTGGCTTTGGGGTCAAGTGGCATAAGCCGATTTACGGCAGTTGCGTTCGGTCGGCTCGGATAGGTGCGCGTTCACCCTAAAACGCCCACGGAAAAACTCATTAAAGACAGACGTCTAAGACGGACGGACACGAAATGACTTCCGCGAGATGTTTTCACAATTGAAAAAAATAAGTTGAAATGTTTATTTAGTAATCATCATGATAGATAGCTATATTATACTTAAAGAGATTACTTTCAGCCCCGTTAGTATTAAAAGTAATATCTTTTGAGACTTTAAAATAGATTTTTGTGTTTTGATCAATTAAAGCTACGACCGAACCATAGGCGCGGTCGTCTTTGGATGGGTGACCATTCCGACCATGTAAGCGACGTATATCACGAGCATCTCCGTGCGCGGAAGGCACGTTAAGCCGTTGGTCCCGGCTAATATCGGTTGATATTAGTCGTTAAGCCTTGTCAGAAGCCTAAAAGGTGACTTGATAAAATCTGCCAAAAGGTTAGTGGCAAACACCCCTCCACCAATCCGCACTGAGTCCGCGTGGTGGAGTATGGCTCAAACTATCTCATAGTTGAGGTAAGGCCTTTGCCCAGCAGTGGGACGTTACAGACTAACTTTTAACTTTTTTGATAGGCGTAGAAATGAATCAAAGCTTTAGAATCGCCAAGAAAGAATGAGACAAATCAGTGTAATAGCTAAAACAGGTTTAAAAGACCGTTTGAGTTTTTATGAATAAGGGGGTTAGTATTGAATTCTTAACCCCCGGCGCAAAAATAGACAGGTGTTATATGTTTAACGTGTCGGTCTGTGTATCGGCTGTGGTATAGTAGCTTCTAAACGGGTGAACCGATGTTCGTAAGTTTTTTATGTGACATAGATAATTTTATTTCGAGTGTTCTAAGATATGTTTACTGATAATCTGTTTGGCCGTTTGAAGATCACAAGAAGTATCCAAGACTTAATACAGGGTGTTGTTTTGGTCAGCGACGAGCCACTCAGTGATAATATGAGTTGTGCTTATCCTAAACAAATATATTTTATTTAAATTATATGCAAGTTTTATAAGAGAAAACCTCTTCACAACCTTCTAATAAAATCAACATGAATGGGGAAATCCGCACCCTCGCGCGTATCTACGAAATACTACGCCGTAGCTAGTAAGCTACGAGTAGGCGACCTGGTGTTTATAGTTTTGACTCGCCCGTTATATCGTTATGCAAAATTGATTTTGTGGGTTTTTTCCATATATTTTTTTTTGCCATCTGGTCTGGTTGTTTTGCTAATAACTCAAAGGCTTTATGTCATTTTCACGGGATTAAGCGACATTTTCTCTGCAATACTTATCAAATAAGAGATGTAAGTCCGGATAGATAGCGCGGCAACGTTATCCATGAAGCCATTTTCTTATAATTGGTAATTTCCACGTAACAGGTCTATTATTTAGAGTATCTACTACTTTGTAGTGGTAGTGGTATCACTGATAGAGCTTAGTGCTTTGCCAATCAAATAGTGATTGAAGCAAATCAATTAAAGCCGTTTGTACATCTATGTTAACGCAAGTTTCTCATAAGAAATGCATAGATAAGTCCGTCTTCTGCCTGGTTAGGGTTCCGTAGCCGAATGGTAAAAAACGGAACCCGTATAGTTTCGTCAAGTCTGTCTGTCACAGCCACTTTATTCTGAAACTATTAGCATCACACAGCTGAAACTTGTTAGGTAGGTGTAACTAAGAAAGTGAAAATTTTGAAAATAATATATAATGTAGATCTCAACAAAAACTTGCAACGAAAATTGGTTTGAATGAGATCGAACCAGTAGTTTTTGAGATATAGCACATTCATCAACCGCAAATATAACTTTGTCTTTCATAAAAACACTATGAAAAAAACCGGTTAAGTGCGTGTCGGACCCGCGCACTGAGGGTTCCGTGCCACCCTTAACTGAATTTAGGGTCCACTTACTTTCACTTAACGAAAACATCACAATATATTGTGACAGCAAAAATAACTTTGTTTTTCATAGTGTTTGTATGAAAGACAAAGTTATATTTGCGGTTGATAAAAATGTGTAATATCTCAAAAACTACTGGTTCGATCTCCTTCAAACTAATTTTCGTTGCAAGTTTTTGTTGAGATCTACATCATATATTTTTTTCAAAATTTTCACTTTCTTAGTTCAAAAGTTAGATGGGGGGGGGGACGCCCATTTTACCACTTTGGAAGCGTCTATATCTCAAACCTTACACTTTTAGAAAAAATGGTTCTAGAAACCTCGACATCATTTTCAAAGACCTATCCATAGACACCCCACACGCATAGGTTTGAGTAAAAAAAATTTTTAGGTTTTAGTTTCATGTATGGGAGCCCTCCTTACCTTACCCCCTTAAATATTATTTTTTCTTACTTTTTGTATCTGAATCGGAAAGCGGTAAACAAGATACACCTACTTACCAAGTTTTAGCTATGTGATGCTTATAGTTTTAGAATAAAGTGGCTGTGACATACGGACGGACAGACAGACAAACAGACAGACACACAGACAGACTTGACGAAACTATAAGGGTTCCGTTTTTTGCCATTCGGCTACGAAACCCTAACAAAGTTATTTTTGCTGTGGTCGTCAAGTGGAAGTAAGTGGACCCCGAATTCAGTTAAGGGTGGTACGGAACCCTCAGTGCGCGGGTCCGACTTGCGCTTGGCCGGTTTTTTTAAGTACTTTGATGATGGTGTATCTATCCAGGTAGTGTAAATAACGAATACTAGGTATTCGCTAAGGCCCAATTGCGTGATCGATAGTTAACTCAACTAATATTTAAATGTTGTTAACAGCGGTTGAATATTCGCGATTGTGAACGTTTTGGGGAAAAAAATACCCATGGTCCTTAAAATAGCCATTCTGACATTTGGCTGATTTGTAAGTTTTCTTCAAAATACTTATCGATGGGCCGCCGGACGAACAAAATAATATTGATAAACACATTCGTGTGGGTTCAATGAGTACCATAAAAAATAAAAAAAAGTAAAAACTTCTTACCGATTCCCTCCTCGCACGGGTGGCTTAGTGGCCGCCGTGACGGCGAAGTCTTCTGGTGAGGCTGTGGTTTCAGCACGTGGGCCGGCACCGCCCCCTCCTGCGGGGGCTCGCCGGGGGCCCGCACCACCCACCAGTCGGCGCGCCCCTGGCACGGCTCCACGACCTCCACTTGCTGACCTTTAGTGACGGACAGCTCGCTGGCGCTGCCCGACTGGTGGTCTGCCACCACCCATGTCATCTCCGCCTGTGGGGAGAAGATGAGTGAGTAAAGAAACATACTTAGAAGGAAAATGATGTCGTTGGGAGATTTTGGACGGCGGTTACTACCTTTTAAAAATGTAGAATAGATTTATTCTGCGTGGATGGGAACGTCAGTTAATATTAATAAGTGATTACGTAGTTTAATTTATCATAACTATGTAATGACAAATAACATCTTAAGTCTGCCTGTGACCACGGATGCCGTAAAGCATTCGAAACGTTAGGCGTTTATATAAACCAGATATGTATTACTACTGGTCCTTTAAAGGACACTTAGTATAAGTTATTTGAAAAGACATGTAGATTTATCAAGTATCTTACTATTTATCATTTTACATTTATTTCAATTCTAAATAAGTAAAAAATAATGTGTAACTGAAACTCATATAAAACCTATTTTTAATGAAATTTAAATTCAAAAATATATTTACAAAAAGTAATAACTATTTTTAACAAACAAGTTTTGTTTCTAGTTTGTACGAGTACATAGGACCTTATGTTTGTGTGCCTTAATTTTCCGTACTATCTGGGTTGAAAAAAAAACTTGAAATCATTCTGGTAAGTGTTTTAATAAATTTGTATTTGATATAGAAAATAAATATAAAGGTAATTGTTATTGAGCTTTGTCGACTCATCGGGTAAAACCAGGTAACCTAGTAACTTCTGATCATTTTTTCAATTAATGTCATCCCATTAACTGCGTGGCCACTACTGTCGCGTGGTTAATGGGATATTAATTCGAGCGGTTGCATCAATTAAATCGCAGGTTTATTGTACCCCGATCACGAAATCTATCGACTGCGTAAGCGGATCGAGAAATGTCAAAATCCATATATCAAATTTTTTTTTTACGCACCGCCAGGGCTTTAGTCCAATTTCCATACGAATTGGCATTTCTCGATACGCTTACGCATTCGATAGTTCTTCGTGATTGGGGTACTGGCCACGGCGGCCACGGGCGGACAACGGGCGTGATTGGTGACCGTAAAGCGACAGATAGTGACTCAATTCGCCGATATAAGATAAGATTCAATGACAACTCATCGACGAGATAACGCTGCCAGATAAAACCACTGTAACAGTTTGCGATAGCGCCAATAACTCCTAATTGTTGGCTCACTATCCTTTACATAGGGGCAGGTAGTTGTTTACCCAGATGTCTACAATAACTGGAATTTCGTCATTTATACTATTTTACATTTTACCCTACTGATTAAACTTTCTGCATTCCCAAGCGGTTGAGTTGTAGAGATTAAATCTGCCAATTAAACAACTCACAGTGCCATAAAGTTTCAATAAAAAAAAGAAGTATACTTAATTTACCCCTCAGGCATAGTTACTTTATTAAATACTTTCAAGACTTATTTTGCAACATTTACTGTTGTACTGCTATTACCGTCAATGTTGAAAACAAAATACGAAAATAATCCATTCCTGTTTCTCTTAATTAAACAGATTTCATTGGAAAATGTCAGCCCTTTAGAACAAGCGTAAACATTCTTCAAAATGCGAAGATATCCGTCAAGAAAAATATGAAAAATATCATTCACATTGTTAAAACGCGGTACCATAATGTCCTCTTTATTCACTCGAGAGCGAAAAAATATAAAATTAAATGCAAAAACTGAAGGTCCGAACACGACGCCGCATAATCAAAAGTAAAACACCTAGAGCACATCGCGCTCAGAACAGGAAAATGAAAAACAGGACAAGTGTGAGCCGAATAAGAAGATTTTTGAAAGTTATTTCCGTATCTGTGTCGATTACAAGAATGACACATAAAATAACAGCCATCTTGTTTCTACGTAGAGTAATTGATGAAAGAGGCAAGAAACATTACTTTCTTTACGTTTCATAGTTTGGTATAAAACCCGATGTGGCAGACCTAATTTCAACGACGTCACATAAATACATGTAGAATTAATAACCTTCTTTTTTGAAGTCGGTTATAAATATGACTGGGTGAGTAAAACCTATAGCAAACTTTATCAGCTTTCATTTTCTAGAAAGTCTCATGTCGCTAGGACGAATTATCCGAGTCGAGGCATATGCGAAAACTGAAAATTTAACTTCAAACTCTCCCCCTTTTCCCGGCTCAAGGGCTACAGGCTGGGTCTTTTAATATGTACACCTCCTAACTAATCGAAACAAAGTTACGAAGTCAAAAATTGTTACAGGCGATTCCCTCAACAGGATTTTTGAGCGTTCCTTGCCTGGACTACTTTATAATTTATTATACAAATCGATGTATCAAACATGCGGACAAGACACGAATAGTTCCAAATACATCAAATAATGTTTTTGAACACATCAGCCTGAATGATTTCATGAAATGAAATGAGAAAAGAGAAGACAAGTGGGCCCAGCAGGCTCTTTTCGTACGCAGGAAAAAATAATTGTTCGATTACCGCGTTCTCTTGTGAAACGTGTATAGGTTACTTATACGTTTGTTTTTAACTTCGAATTAATGGTTTTATTTCATACCCCTCCAATCGATTTCAAATTAGTTCAGACTGTTTTTTCACTACGTGAAGGAAGTGAATATTTGATGAAGACTAGCGCGCCAACTCTTCGTGTAGGAACCGAGTTAATGATTTTTATATTACTTTAGGATTTATTAATGTTAAAACACTGTAACGTGAACTGAGCAGGTGTGATCTACATTAATGTCATGACATGTAGTAATGACGCAAATAAATAAATCTCTTCCGACCTTTTTCTCTATGGGCATTGTAATTAAAGCTTGGTGATGTTAGCTAATTAGTTTTAATTATCAAAGTTACTTCTTTTTGACTAGCAATAATCAGCATGATCTGAATGATTTTCGTGATAGGTGTGGCTACTATGATGTCACAGGCGGCCGAGACAGGTCTAAATCATCAAAATCGTTCGAGGCGCTCTAATAGCCATGATACATAACATCAAGCAGTTCTTTGCTTGTTAATATACTCCACACGACACCTGTAAATCGTAACTAGGATTTGAAGCGGGTTTGAAAATCATTAAATTCTTACTGACAAACTAAGAATCTGAGCAAGTATGTTGAAGATAAATCATACTTCATTTACAACAAAACAGCGATAGCTTATAGTCCAACACATCGCAATGTAATGCATTTACGTAGTAGGTATAACTACTGACAAACTTTTCAAATATTATGACTTAACGTAGACCGTATATTTGTAAGCAATCAAATTGATTTGATATGATATAAATCTCCAAAATAAGTGTTTTACTCAATATGATTACTATTATACTTCATATTATACGGCTTCGATCTACTTAAAAGCATCTGTGATGCTGACGGTTCAATATCCATATATCTACCTATCCAGTAGTTTTTATCTGTCCTGCGAAATTAAACACACCCTGGGCCTGGAGATAGTAATTCTATGGAAACAACAAACAGTCGAATAGGCTAGTTAACAAAATTTTATAAACTGTATAATACCTAACCTCAGTAAATATATTGATCAAATACCTTGATATTTTTAAAATATTCAACATTCACATGATTTAATTATTATTTTTAAAAAAATTAAATGGGTCTCAAAAACGCTCGTACTGTCATGGCGTACTAAATGACGTCAAGGCGGAAGTTCTAATAAAGGCTTTTTGACAGCAAAATACTGTAAACAGTTGTCAATGACAGCCAAAAAAGATCGTCATCGCGCAAGGCATGACGTCACATCCTATGATCCATCCATCCAAATGTACGTTTTGGTCAAAAATTCATAAAATACGAGTAACTCGTTTTATGATATCTCCAAACCATAATTAATCACTTAAAAATACCAACATTGAGATTTGTTCTTAATGGAAACTAGCCTATTGAAATTCGCGTTTTAGTCCGATCAGTGCAATACGGGGTAATTGAAAGGGAAACATAAAATATCCTACCTATAGACAAAGCGCTGCCTGCGTGGTAATCAACGAGAGTAAAGCAATTTACTAACAGGCATTTTGATGTAATAATTCAGAATCATCGGACGAGGCATATTTTATCGATCAGAGAACGAATCAATCAAATTATAACGAAGGTCCGGGGAACGATTCAATTGTAAAAGAAAAAGCCATTAAAAGGTAAAAAATAAACTAACTGTTTTAGAGCTTCTCATGACGCTATGTAATAAAAATAATGAAAAATAATTATAAAAAAAAAACAACTGTGATCTTAAAAACTATAGAACTATTTATGCATTATGTTAGTAACATAAAAATATTATCCATTAGGAATATTATAGTTAGTAACGATAAGAACTTCATCTGTCAACATAAATACACTATTACAATCGTCATCAGATCGAGTATTTGTAAAAAAGAAAAAAGCGTTTATTCGATTCATAAATAAAACCATACATTCAGTATTAGTCGTGGAAGCGGAGCACATACCTACCACGACACTGGTTTTCTTCCATATCAAAAACTAAGGTGAACCAGGCCAGTAGCTGGAGTTTTAATATGTTGCCAGATTGTGAAATTGAGTCAATAAAACGTTTATGGGGTTGTAAGAATTCAAGGCTACGCTCACAAGTAAGACAGCAATAAAAGTAAAGTGCCTTCTCCCATTGCTCAATGTGTCACGCGCATCTACACATTTCTGGATTCTGCAAACTGTGACGAACGAACGAAGCCCATTTCTGCAAACATTTATTCTAGAAACGAGAACGTCAATGCATTTTACTTGGTGATTGTATGATTTAACATATTGCTAGGAATACATACAATAGGACACATACATATCTGCTAGGAATACGACATGTTTACATGATTCATCGTCATTGGAAAGGCAATGCAAAATAAACTAATATAACTAAACTAATACTTAGAAGGCGGTATCCAATTATAGTACCTACACTATTAACATTTGTTAGTATAACAGCAGGTTCTCTTACTACCCTAGCTTATTAAAAATATAGAGATTCTAGATCTTTATTTTATCCATTCAAGTTCCGGGCAGTTCAACTCCCACTTAAACTAGTAGTCTCCAAATTGACATTTCGATACAACAGAAAATTTAAAAGTATTTCTATTTCACTCCCTCGTCTGTGCTGTCCAACGCTGCGGCTGTTATGTGGATTATCCATCGAAATATAAATTTGAACCAGAGCCGCTTAACTGTCAACGCAACCACGCAAAACAATGTATGTGTGTAACCGTAGACAACATTTTAGTAAGTGTGTAGCTAAATAAATTAACTTTTTCATGAAACAGGAAGCTTGCCGTGAATCTTCACATTATGAAGTCCACGAACAAAATAACAGGAATTTAGAAGAGCTTTTGAAATTATAGGGATCAGTAAGTTTCATTCCGGGATCCAACCAAAGTTATCGTAGGGCGCTGTAGCCGCCGGCGACCCCGCTTTGATGTCCGATCTCACTTTTTCCGAACTAGCTCATAATGAAAACAAACCATTGATCTTGGAAAATGTAATTAGATTGATTAGTGCTGCTTGTGATTTGTAGATATTAATTATGTACTTACAATAAATAATAAATGCATAAGACATGCATAAGTCGAGTTGACGCACACTGGAATAGACCGCCTGGAAAACCATGGGCCTTGCTTCAGCAATGGACGGCCTACGGCTTATAATGATGATGACAGTGATTAAATTCTATATTCGAAAACATATCTCATCACCACCTCTCCAGTGCACAATATCGTGTCTACCTCGTAAATTATGGTTGCATTTTAATGACTTTTTTAGTCAGTGAGTATTACGCGCTTGCTGAAAAACTCTCGTGAGTAAGGTGCCTTAGTACCGAAACAATATCACTGTCGCTAATTGATATTCCCTGTCGTAACTTCGGTTCATTGCAAGCCTGGCCTGTGACTTGCGTTTCAGTTAATTTAACTTGTGCTTCGTCACGGCTCAATTAGACTCTATTTCTGATATAAGTCACTTTAATGGTCTGTCTACGCTGACAGTTGAATGATATTAAAATACTGATTGCAAACAAAGGTTCCTAAGTGTCCAAATAAGTGAATATTTGCAGATATTGTTAATATGAAAATAATTAATTTAGTTTCCTTAACTGAAACAGATGACCAAGTACAATAATAACGAGGAATATTAGTAAGTATCTCGTTTCTTATATATGATTTTGTCGTTACTAATTTCTCGTCATACATAATACATAACGGATGGGCAGTCAGTGCTACCAATTCTAGTGCATGGGTAAAGCTCCCTTCAAAGCCGATATTGGAATGATATTAGCTAGCGCTTTTCGATTTCGCCTTTAGAAGCTTTGATTGAATATGGAATAGTCAGCCGAATTGGTGCATAGTTGTTAGATAGTAGGTATAAAAATGACAATCATCTTTTGTTTTTGATGAAAGCTTTGTTCCTATTCGACGTCTGTATTTTGTATTGAATTAGTTGTGTGCCCGACGCACCTCTGTTATATTCATCTAAATTACATATTTGATGTTTTTATAGTAGTACGGTTTGTTGTTTTTATACTTTGATTGTTTTTTTTTCAATGGAAATTAAATTATCTATAAAACTTTTATAAATATGTCGTAATTATAATGCAGTCATTATAATATACAGTCCTTAAGAGAATCGTGTGCGCACAAACTTCCATATAAAAAGAGAACACGTTTTCCACCCCTTAAACGTTGTCCGATTTTGACATTTTTTTTTACATATTAGAGATATTTTATACGCCTGTATTTTTTAAAAATATTGTATGATTCAGAAAATATAAGAACCTAAACATTTACTTTTTTATTAATAACTGTATTAAATATGGAACTATACAATTAAATACCCTGTTCCCCCAAATAAAGATAAAGAGTCGCTCGAAAAACAGTATGCACAATCTGTCAGCCAATATCGAATAGCCGGCTTATCTGTAACGCCAGTGAGAAGATATGCCTTCCAGTTTACAAACAAAGACACGATCCATATACGTGATTGTTTACCATTAGGTACCATACTTAAAGACCATGATTGCTAAAATGAGTCAATACTGCAATCATTTTGCGTGTGACTCACACTAGCATTAACTAAACATTAAATGTAAGTACTTACTCGTATATGACAGAGAGAAATACAAAATAAGATTTGATAGTTTGAGATTCTATGGAAATTTAACATTTAAGCATGTAACTAAAAGGAAATCAAAAGGAGAAAATTTAATAATATTTCAGTAGCTTTGCCATAACACGGGTTACATGTATGACAAATAATAGTCTGAATCACGCGCAGTATTGTGGAGTTATCGGGCCAACATGGCCAATAAGTATAGAGCTTGGCAACCTCGCTCCATCTGTAATTTACAGCCATTTTATCAGTAGCCTCTAGGCTGCGTTTCCACCAGAGATGTGCGAGGATGCGTTGCGAAGCTATGAAATGTGTCGACGGGGGTGCGGTGTATGCGCAAACCTTCGTAACAGACATTCCTCGCACACATTGATGCGCATTTTCACAGCTCTGCTACACATCCTCGTACAGGCACATTTTCATCGCACAGCTCTGGTGGAAACACTCACACATTTTCACAGCACAGCTAGACATCCTCGTACGACACATTTCCATCGCACATCTCTGGTGGAAACGCAGCCTATGCTGAAAAGCACAGACTTTTCAGGTTCTTCCCAACATAACAGATAGGAAAACACGATAATGAGCTGTTGTGATTACGCATTATCAATGTTGTTACATGCCAAATATATAAGTGATTGTGCTTGCAATCGACAAGCTATTAGACATTTCAATTTTTTTTAAGTAGCTACACAGTCTTACCAGGGTAATGGTTCATATCTGCCTAGTAACTATAAAACAGTATAGCGTATGTGATGAGGATACTACGTAAGTTAATACTAATTATGGGAATTACCCTTGGGATTTTTTTAAATCTTTATTTATCGGAGAGGGTTTATTCGCTTTGCGAATATGTCACCCTCAAAGGAGGTAACCTTAAAACCTACTTTCACTAATCTATATAGACTTTTGGCGGTATTTGGCAAAGGACTAGCCAAAATTTCATTACATTTTCCAGGTTCTTTTAAATTAATGTTGAAACGGTTACAAAAGTCGGTTCTTTCAGCCTCGTTCCGAGCACATTCCACTAATATGTGGTACACATTTTTGACCACGACCTTGGCATTATTCATGTTACTTTATAGTTCTTGTAATACATACTCGTCATCACCATCATTATTATCAGCCATAGATCACTTCACTGCTAAAATAGGTCTGCCCTGCAGTATTCATAACTGACTAGTAATTAACAGTGTTTGTCTGTACACAGATAGGAACAGGGTTCATTACATTTTATCGCCTGCGAAGTGAGATTTGACTGCATCATAATAATTGAAGTTAACAAGCTCTACACGTTTCGCATCCCAATGCAGATTCTGTAATCCCAGCTGAAGCCAGGAACGAGACTAGCATACATTTGAGCTATTATACATGATCTCTTCTCCATTGATGTTTGTTCCGCTCGCTTATTATAAACGTCAAATGGGCTTATTGTGTATCGGACAGTAGGACAAGATTGCGTTGCTCACATATGCATACATTGTAAGTACACAATTTATGTGATTCGAAGGCATTAGGAAGGTATACTGCACTGCGACACGAGCAAGCATGAAACTAATATTAAAAACACAGCTTTTTGTATTTTTAAAAGCACTCTTAGCGAATATTTGTGTTCGTCTATAGCGAAATATTTTCACTACACTGGATTACAACCGTCCATTATGTCGACCGGTCCCATGTTGACAGAAGACACGTAAACAATGTTTTGGCTCTAGCCATCTTCTTGGAGCAAAATATTGCAAGTTAAAATCCTTACTGAAGATATCAAGTTAGTAAAATAAGTACGTTTTTGATAAATCCATATTTTAGTAAAATAGAGAAACAATAACTGGACTATATACCTAGTGTCTACGCGTCTTTCTGATGACGTTGATATATTAGCAGATATATTGATAACGGTGCGTACAGTGATTTTCAACCCTACATAATTCGTTGTGCTAGCGACGGTTAGTTTGTCGCAGTATCACGACACGTACTGCTGAGAACTGACCTCTAAACTGATCAACCCATCTCATTCGTAGGTCTCCAGAAACTAAGTTACACTGCGAGTCGCTCCGTGCGTTACATTAAACGTTTGTAGGGCATTGTCCAATATATTCCCACAATATTTTGAACTTTATTCCATTGACATAGGGTCTAAATACAATGATTTATTTTTACTTCTTCTGCCCGTTTAAAGGGTTTGAGGCAACCATGACTCCGAGTTTGATATGTTGCAGAATACATCAACATATTAATTGCGAGGGTCTACACTTCGACGATGTTAAACTTATTTTCTAGCAAGAGTACTGCTCTAATGACCTACTTACTTTCATAGCAATACATATGCAATTGAATATTTAAAAAAAAAAAAGCAATGGAACGTCGACAAAAAGAATCTGAATTATATTGATAGCTTGACGAGTACCGTTATAAATTGACATAATTTTTCCAACTCAACCTACTTCTCGCTTCCTACAAAAATCCCAAAGGGGAAAAGTAATAAAAATCCGCCATCTCGAATATTTGTCGTCAAGTCAAGTCAGGACCATACAAACGACCTTCAAAGTTTGGTCGGCTCCGACCACTGCAACATGGCGATGTCACAGCACTCGATATTTCGATAAGATTCCATCAGCCCGATTCTCAGCCACCAGATAAATGTTTTGTTAGTTAGTTCGGGTCCCCGCACCAACTATCGGCGCTAAGTTGATGCTGAACTTAATTATTCAAACAATGAGAACTGATAGAGAATTTCAAAGAGTGGTACCTACTCTATTAGCTGGTGGAGTTTTACATGTTGATACGTAATAAAGGTAAAGAATAATATCGCTTCAATTTGTTTTTTCATTCCGCCGTGTCTGGACTTCTCGAAGATTTTCTGTATACATAGCGATGTATACAGAAAATCTTCAATCAAAGTACGAGAAAACATTGTGCATTATATCAGTGATTGGTAATTTTCGTGCTACATGAAACACAACACAGTAACGTTGATACATTTATATAGATCACCAGTGTTTGCCTTGATTTAAAAAGAAGTAATTCTCCACATTATTTGGCAAAAGTTACTCGTATATGTTCTCACAGACATTTGCTGTCCAGACTTGGGTGCCATTATTTTGATAAAAGCACTCAATCTTATTACCGACGGAGGGATTACTGTTTATCCGCGAGATTGGTAAACTACATAAATCGTGCAAACATGTCGTGTAGTACAAGACAACGGACACCACGTTTTATGTCATGCTCTTTCATCATTTTAGCTAGAGAAAAGCTTTATTTTGACTTCATATAGAACAGCATCTTACCTTTTTTATTGAATAGCTAGCTTAATATGACAAAAAAAAGTTGATCCGTGTTTAATGCAAAAAGTATTAGTTTCAGATTCTCCCCATAAAAAACTTAAATGTTTTTGTGATGATCATAAACTATTATTACCGCAGGGCATATGTCTTTTGAAGCTCGAAGCTTCCCTTATTATTCCACTATGCTCGAAGCCCATAGTGAACTCTACGTAGGTAGAGAAAAGTGTCATAAATAATGTCAGAATCCAGAATAAGCATAAAAGCAGGTCCAATCAGGATAGCTGCTTCAACAAATGCCACTCACTATGGTTATGGCTGCATGGGTACATAATTGGAGGCACTATTGACATAAAGCCTTTTATTTGAACTAATTGCAGCTCTAATGATAGTGGTATAACAACGTCAAGGTATACATTTGTACGAACATACAGAAACACACCAATTTTATATACGAGTACTAGGGCGACAGAAGGGACGTAGACAATGTTATATTAAGACATAATATCGAAAGTGCTGCACAGATTTATACTAACTGGACTTCTTTTAGCACAATATTGAATCATAGACCTTTTCGATTTCTATGCCTTAATTTAAGTTTTATTTTTTATTTCATTATTATATTTTGTAAAATTTGACTGACTATGTATTATTATTATTTACTTGTGGCTATGTATTTTTTTTTGTGTATTTCAAATTAATATTTATTCTATTCTATTCTATCATTTTGTGTTTTATCACATTGCTCCAACATATGATTTTTCATTCAATTTCAATTCAACTCTCGCGATTACTCAAGTTGACCGTTTTTAACACGTCAATCACGGTAAGCGTGTTTATTAGATTTCATATCTTGCTCTATTTAAGTTCGTACAAGTTACACATTTTCATCTAAGAACCAAATGAGAATGTGTCGCTTTTTCAAAAGAGCGCCGTTTCCATTCAGTAATCTCGGCAGCTCCTCGTCAC
>OY757251.1:3593310-3647055 GCA_963584085.1 Pyrausta aurata
AAAAACAAGCACGCATAAATATGCATCGATCGCAAATTATCACTCTAAAGTGCAGTCAAAAGTCACACATCGGATGGATATTTTCATAAGTTGTTTTGAAACGAGAACAGCTCCTACGCTACATTTTATAACGCAACCTTGCTGACTTGGAGTTAACGACAGAATAGATTCATCTTATTGACATCGAACCTTCATATTAGCTCACAGGCCTTTGGTAGCGTCATCATAACATGAATCGACTTATAAAGGATTTATATACATTTTACAAGTTTTCAAAACTACTTGGAATGACCACGGACATAAATATATAGTCTATTGGGCGAAACGTTCGAAAATTTCTGATAACAAGTTAGTAAGGGAATGCTAATGGAAAGGCGAAGTAGCGGGAACTATTAGTTACATAAGTATCTTCATGTGATAAGCTATACTTGCAACAGCACTTGCTAGTGAAACAAGTATGCGCGGAACTTTCGTCCAAAATTTCGTCTATATCGTAACTTCAAAAGTATCTGAAGATTTTGGGTGCTAATAACACTGTTCAAATTCATAATACACGACGGGCGGCTTGTACTTATCCGTGTATCGAGTATCATAACCACTTGTATACAAACTACCCGCTAGGAATGAAGGGAGCTAGTCGGAATCAGTTATCCAACCAATATTGGTATTACTAAAATGGAATGTCTAATAGATAGATAATGCTCAAGGAAGCAGCTTTGATTTACTGGTTTATTCCATTTGAATAGCAGCAGAGCAAACCTCATTAAAATGGGGAAAACAGATTTGTTGGGAAAAATATGCCCGCAGTTTTTTTAACGCAGTTATGCTCGGAACAAGACCTAGAGCTCCATTTACCTTTAACATGGTTAATAATAGGAAATACAAAAATACTTTATGAATATACTTTTTATTAAATTCACACAGTGTTATATTATGTCAAGTGAAGTGACAGAGTGCGAGTGGTTACTGAGTCCGAGCGGCAGACCTCAAGAGCGGCTATTGCACATACAAATATTTGCTAGTTAATAATGTACCTATCTCATTACATTGAGCGTAGCGATTACATTCGAAATTTGATTGGGAGCAACAATATTTAGTAACAAAAATCATAAAAACACGTACGTCTGGTACCCAGATAACAGCAGCTCCAATCATTTGCACAGCGATTTTTTTTAGTTGTGTAACTAACTGGTTGTGAATTCAGCGCTGAAAATTGTTCTCAATTGACTCAGAAGAATTAAATTAAGTTCATAAATGAATCTCGGTTACGACGAACAGCGTTAAGTAGGTAAACACTTCACACTTTTTGCAAACCTGGATGCTATGCCAAGGGTTGTAGGGTTTAAAATAGCATTCATTCAAGGTATGTCAAGTGGAGGGGTGGTTATTCGCATTCGCGGTTTTATACGCCAGCATCGTGCTAAAGCGAAATAAAATAACTCATTCAACGTTAGAGCGAACCAGCTGGACTTTTGTGTGAACATATTGATACATGTCAGATCTCGTCCTAAAATTTCAAAAAATAAAACAAAATATATAATAATTTATTTGGTGCTTCTAACTCGGACTGTTTTTGATAAGTCGCTTTTAAGGGCTGTTTTTGAATTAGGGGGATAAAATTTTGTAATGCAAGTTTTCTGCAGTGGAACAACTGGCGTGTAAGATTCTGCGAACTTTAATGAAGGGGTTATTTTCCTAATTAGTTTGTAGACTATACTTAGTTCATACTAATTAGCAGCGTGAGTTTCTTCAGAATCTTATTGAAAGAGATAAACTCCATGTGTTGATAATAATTCTATTTCCGTAACATAACAATTATTTATACAATAATCAATGCTGTAAATATGCGCGGGATAATACAATACAATCAATATCGATCTTATGTCA
Organism: Pyrausta aurata; assembly: GCA_963584085.1. Taxonomy (NCBI): domain Eukaryota; kingdom Metazoa; phylum Arthropoda; class Insecta; order Lepidoptera; family Crambidae; genus Pyrausta; species Pyrausta aurata. The sequence goes on from OY757251.1 coordinate 3,595,198, forward strand.
AAAACTATCTATCTGACAGGTCTAGTGCTGACCATCTGTGCTAGTGATGTCTACCATAGTAATGCCATAATCGATTATCCGTCTAACATTATGAAGGGAGTTTTTGCTTAAAGAAAGAAAGAAATGTATTTTCTTATGAAAAAGGTTACAGTTTAGATCGAATCATTAAGTATTAAGTTCATCTTTTTCTGCCATATAAAGATAGCTTATTATTCCATTCCTTGTGGAAGGTCGTTGTGGAAAGCCATGGGGGAGGCCTATGTTCAGCAGTGGACGTCCTTCAGCTGATAATGATGATGATGATGATTCCATTCCTGGTTTGGTTATGGTCGTGCAAATATTCATTCGCTTACTTAAAGCCGTAGTTCTTTTTGTATGAGTAGCGCGATTGGTGATCACCAACCTTCAAAGGCGTTTTTGTAAGTTTTTGGTCAGCATATGAGAAGTTAACTAGATATACTTATTGTCTTTTCCAGTTTCCAATTTTACTATTTACGAATAAATTCTATCCCTGTAAACCAAAATGTATAATAAGTAAGCAAAATTCATAAACCAAGAAATATGATAAGAGCACTAGTGTCCCGCCGGTCCTTAGAAATAATCGTAAGTACACAGTGTCACAGCACAAGTCTACCCAACAATAGCGCGGGATCACGCTTGGCTATTGTGCGGCGGTCGGCAAATTACTTGCGAGTAGTTTGCACACAACATCATTATGTTACAACATTGTGCGCGTACCATTATGTGCGGTGCCTAGACTTGTGACAGCTGCGGTGCGGGCCCTACACAATGGTATACACTTGGTCCCGTTGTCGTCTCATTAATTCGGGTATAATCAATCAACAATTGCCGGCGCTAACTAGTCTCGCTTCACTGAAGTGTTACATTTCAGACGCTGCCAGAGACATAAGACAAAGGATAGCCGGGAACCATCGCCTGTCATTTTGCGTTAATGGACTGAGAGACGGACAACAGATAATAGTCGCTAATTATTAATTTGCAGCATGAATGTAAAATATTAATATAATTGGACGGTTTCAATATTCATAAAGCGTTTCATTGCAATGCTCCCGGAATAATTCAATCAACTCACATCAGGCCTAAGTAATATTGCTAGTTATTGGAAAATACCAGGAACGCAATTTTACTGAACACTCCATTTAATAACAATGCGATCAACCGGCTTTAGGTTGAAGCTGCCAAAATATTGCTACTGCACGGGAGCAAATAATTCAGAGAGCGCGGATAGCCTCGTTGATTTTGATTTGCGGTTTTGTATATTTAACAGACCGGTAGTTGATTCGACACACTCGGCTAGGGTTAATAATGAAAAAATCGATTACAAAAATGAGCTCTACTTTTACCACTCCAAGGGAATGTATCGAATTACCGGTAACCCTGTAGCTATTTCCTTTCTTTCATTTTTTATATGGTTACGGTCTCATTCGATAAACCCACTGAATAGATGGATAAACCTCATAAAATTACGTAAAATATGATACCACACTAGCCCAGTGTGTGAAATATGCATTATTTACAATGGGGTCCTGCTTCTATCCTCTGGGAGGGGAAGGACGTCTACTAAAATAGAATCGGCAAATTCTGATTCCTAGTGCCAAGATGAAGTTATAAGCAAAGGTTTTATTGATGTACTTATTTTGCCGTCCAAGTCTTTTTAGGCGTATTTTACCTGAGCTACGTACCTATAAAGTAATAAAACGGTAGCCGGGAACAGGGTCCATTACCCATACTTACGTAGTGCATAGTTGCCGGCAAACAAAACAATTCATTCTGCTTTTACACATCATTTTTCACGGAATATACCAGCAACTATTACCTTGTCACTAAGCAAACATTGTCATATGGAAATACGCTAAAAAAACTGAATTTATTAATAATTGTAATCTATACTCTAGCCTTGTCAAATCTTCTGAAACCTTTCAGACTCTTTGAATTATTAAGGTAACGAGAATGCGAAACATTTGTTATAATAACTAATGAATGAAGCACAGGAATTTCATGATAACTGTCGTAATCGGATAAACATGATAGGCTTGGAATACCAAAAGGGCTTCTTATAATTAATTCAGTTTCTTTCCGTCTTCGCCGAATTTGGTATACCTACCTATTTATTTAAATTCTAAATTTATTCAGTAATTGCCATTTCGTGTGCTTTGAGGGATAATAAATATGTAGGTGGGTGCTTACGAATCAGCGTTTCTGGAAACGTGACACCACAATTCTATGGCTTTTTGGCATAAATAAGGCTTGTATCTCAGGGCGTGTTTACGGAAGTTTTTAGAGGACGGTTACGCAGAGGCTCAAATAGTTAACTCTAGCTATTACCAACAAGTTACACTCTATATTTTTTAATGCAAGGGTTAACGATAGCAGTGTTTTAAAGCTCCGATAAAAACGATCATATCATTTAGCAGCGCTGACGTGACACGACTGACTGTGCTATTACTCGCAAGCCCTTACTCTAGCCATGCCAGAGAAGGATTGCATTTAACAGCAAAGTGCATAATATAACTGTTGATGTCACGTCAAACAAACATCACTCTAACTTGTTACCGCCTGCTCAATGTCGAGGCACACTGGACATCATGCACAGATATATCTATATGTACTTGTCACTTATTGGAAAACAGTAAAAATACCCGTTGTTACTGTTTATGTGTACGAACCTGTCGGTCCATGTTCGCTATGATTGAAAATACTCTAATTGCATGCACGAAAAAAACATTAAAAAGAAATGAAAACCAACACAGATATTTAGCCATAACCGGTTGTAATAGGTGTTGTTGTGCCACCTGAAATCATTATAATTTTGAATAAAAGAAAGTTATTTTTTCATTAACCACTTTTATTTTATTTTATAGCGGTGGTTCGCAATTCATATTTTAAAATTGTTACGGTCTTACTGAGGTTACAAGGTACTCTTTAAAAATAAGGAATATCATGCATGACCTCTTATTATGTAACCTTTATGCGAGACAAAAGCTTTGGACGTACATACTTAAGTGGGCAGACAGTTTCATCTCCGTTACCCTGCGAGCTATTGCTAATACCTAGCTTTCCACCCAAACCAGACTTAACACACACTTAACACAAACATATTTTAAAAATTAAATAATTTTCGTTGACTTTGTAGCGGCTAAGTGTTGAAAGAGACGAAAACATAGGTGACAAAATAACCACACATCCTATTACGGATCTATGCGTAAACACCAGATTTTTGTGAACAGCCCGGTGGGATGGGGTTCTCTATCAAAAGTTACAATATTCAGTGACTATAATATACTGTGACATGGCGAGGAAATGCCACAATTAAATAAGCGTTCCGCTGGTGACGGGTAGCAGCAAAATCAGTACTGGCAGAAGGCTGAAGATAAGTACTTATATCAGGAAAGGCATCAACTGCAGTGTGGAAGGCAAGAGGAAAACCACCATACAAAATTCCCTAATTTTTGAAAAAAAAACTCCATCGAAAAGAGCCTAGCTCTAAAATTTGATCATCCGTAATCACGTCACTGTGGGTATTCGCGTTTTTCATTGCATCCCTGTTGTCGCAGCGGATGATAACAACATCAATTCCCGTCTCATGAATATGGAAAAGCGCACTGACCTCGCTGTTACGAGACCATCAAACCGTTTAAGTGAAAAAAAGTTTCAAGCTTTTGTACTCATTTTATATAAAGTTTTTTTTTTCAGTTTTATCCAGTCGATCTTTAAGCGTTGATCCGGGGAATAACAGGCATTCAATTCATTTAAAAAAAAACTACATCAAAAGTATAATGGTTTCAAATTTCGATTCGATAGGACTTATGGAAGGTGGTCAGATCCCCTCATCAACTATTTAAGAGCTACCTTAGTTAGACACAAGAACTAAACGAAAATCGGTTTATCCATTTAGGAGCTACGATACCACAGACAGATACACAGAAAGACACGTTAAACTTATAATGCCGCTCGGGGTGGTTAAACACAACATAAAGTACCCATGCATGTTTTGTTTGGGTACCTAAGAAAATCACAAACACAAGTTCACATAAGATTTATCTTAGAAAAATAGATAGAAATCAACTTCAAAGAAGGTTAAGTATAAGTTCGACATGTTATGTGTAATTCTGAGAAATCGTTGGAATTTGATAATATTTGAGTATGTTGATGTATTAAAGCTTCCAAGCACGTGTAAAAGATTTCATAATAAATGTTTGTAATTTGTGTGTTTGTCCACGGATTTCTCGAAAAAAGATGATTCTTTGTTAGTTCAATCGGGTAATATTCCATGTAAAGGCACAAATTATGCTTCATTAAAATCGGTCCAATAGTTTTTAAGTTATGGAAAAGTCATGAAATAAAAAATAAAAAAGCCAGTTTAAGCCGAAAACTGGCTTTAAAGCTTAGAATAACGCATTTGTCTTCTATTTAGGAGAAACAAATTCTTTTGGAGTCGGTGTTCGTAGGCTTGACATCATGCACCGACTCCATAGGAATTCCGTACAAAAACTACACTCCCTTGCTTTATTTGATGCAGTGTTCATCATACTATAATCTGATAACCATTATTGCTCTATAGTAAAAGGATTCCATATTTTCTCCCATTCAATTTAGTTTCAACCAGACCTAAGATACAATACTTACCGATTGTTTTATTTGCAATTTGGGTTTTAGCGAAACATTTTGCGTGATACAATAAATTGTTTTGAGTAAATGAAAATCATATAACATTCAGTGGGGCGAGCTCACAAAAGTGGCGAACTATTATTACCAACCATTCGGGAATTTGGCTATTTCACTAAAAGCGAGCTTAGATAATAAAAGGATGAAAGGTTGTTTAAGGTCATTGTTATCCTAAAAATATGTATCTCTCTATACTCATATTATAAAGCTGAAGAGATTGTTTGTTTGTTTGAACGCGAACTACTGAACCGATGAAAAAAACCTTTTTGCGTTGGATTGCTTATTTACCAGGGAAGGCTTTAGGCTAATATAGCATCACGCTACGACGAGAGAGGACGCAAACTCAAAACACGCGGAATGCAGTCGCGGGAGACCGCTAGTATTAAATAAGTACACCAACTTGGTGTTGTATTTTTGACAAATATCATATTTAATGATATGTGAACCAATTTTTTTTTATATATAACGAAAACCTTCACGCAATGTACTATGGGGCCGTCCATTAATCACGTGAGGTCGTTTTTGTCATTTTTTGAACTCTTAGAAACTCCCTCCCTCGTAGCGTGAGGATACGCGTGGGCGTTTCGTGGACAGTATACTACAAATCGTTCAAATTTTCGCGCCGTTCAAAATGTCGGTTCAGAAATAGCGCTTTTTGACAAAAAATAAATAAAATTAATACACGTGATGTCTAACGAGACCCCCCTCCCCCCTCGTGATGTTTCGTGATGTTTTCCGTACCCCCTCCCCCCCTTTTGAGCCTCACGTGATTTATGGACGGCCCCTTTTATATTCTGTGGCAATTTCAAGTTAAGTTCCGTCTACCTTAAATCCTGTTCCCAGGCCCCATCGCCACTGTTTAAATTGTTCTCAAAACATTCGTGGTTTCAGACAGGTGATATGCTCAAGGTCACTGAATAGATAAATAAGGTTAGAAACGTTCTGACAGTTCGTTTGTATGAGAACCTGTGTCGCCGGTGGGCGGTACGGCGTTGTTGCTGCAGTGCCAAAAGCACCAATCAATGAATCAACGCATCAATATCAAAAACCAATCACACTTTCCGCTGGGAGCTCTGTGATTGGTGTGATTAGTACGTAAAACCAACTACCAATCACAGAGCTGCTAGCTGTGGAACCATCAATCATCATTCCGCTACGTTCATTCTTTAATGTCAAAATACTACGTTGTGGTAAAAGTCGATATTTTAGGTCGATCGATATCGATAACTTCAATTACCGGTGTAATGTACTTTTTCAATATGAATTGAAAAAAACCATAAGATTTTAGTTTTGCGTATATAATTTTACGGCACATTTGATCGCATCAAAGGGTTGTACAATTACCTTCCGATAGAAAACAATAAGAAAAAAAATTGTATTGCTATACTTTACTTGAAATAGAGAAAATTAATACTTTTACGTATTGCTTAACATTAATAATTTGATTTAAATAATATTAAAATAAATGAATATTTTATATTTTTTATTTTATTTTTGACAATAATTTGACATGTCTGAAAACGCAATGTTTTGACACAAATTTGTGATTGATGTTGCTCTCCTCTCAAGAAGAGAGTTTCTTAATATATTTTTTTGTTTCAACAGAATAGTTATATAGACCCTACAGTTTTCCACAGCGACCGGTCGCAAGCGGTCTACTATGTCCAATGCAATCCTGCAATCTTCAGAAGGTCATATTGCCGGTGGACATCCACGCTCTGATGTTGTCGAAGGGTGTTTAATGTGAAACTTTTCTGCAAACTTTTCGTGGGAACGGCCTTTAGGTGTTGTTGATTATGATAGGATAGATATCTACATGGCACAATAGCTATAGCCTACTCTTTCTAGCATCCGAAAGAATAACATATAATTGACAATAGGCGTACATAGTATTTCCATTTAGTTGTTTAATAAAAAGATAATATCCCCGTATAAGTTTAAAAAACTTTATTTTATTAATAGCGAACAAGAAAAATTAAAACTACATGCAACATAAAAAATAAGAAAAAAAATCAGACCCGGTCTACGTGTTGTGTCAAAGGACGTAAAATACATATAACATTTATCTATAATATATAAATATACTAATTAAAAAGCTGGATGTTTTTGTTTGTTTGTTTGAACGCGCTAATATCAGAAACTATTTGTCTGGTTATAAATTATGTCGGATACATTTTTAGATAGCATATTTATAGGGGAAGACTATAGAAGTAGTAATGCGTATGGGCTTATAAAAAAATCTACGATTTATGGGAACGGTAAAACTTAGACGCGCGAACGAGATCGCGGGAGGGTGCTAGTTTTTTATGAATAAATACTAAACAATATTTATTTTAACTAATTAATAATGTTTTAATCTCCTAAAACATCAGTAGGGAAATTACCATTTATCGATATTTTTACTGTGCCGTGAGCTACATCCCTATCGTTGTGTACGCAAGCGAACCAAGCAAATTGGATGCGATACATTGCGTGCTAAGGTAGCAATTTTGTTAGTACTGTGCGTGCACAGTCATCAATGAGTATTTTTTTAAATACTTGGTGCAACAAAATCGCTGTTCTTGCAGAATATTAGTGCAACGCTCTTGTCACGCGACTGAAGTATTGCTCGTGCATATGCTCACAACTAGCTCACCTCTGCTGCACTGACCGGGGCATTTCTAACCTTATTTATCTATTCAGTGCTCAAGGTAAATAAAATAATGAATGAAGAATGAAAGATTCACTGACCTTATCAGAGTCGGTGGTGTTCCCGCTGCCGAATGAAGCCAGTGAATTGCGGTCCAGGTTTTCTGTCGTTTCATCCAGTATTGTCTCGTCCAGGTCCCTGTGATACATTCATCGTAGTTAATATTTTACACAATATTAAAACACAAGAAAGAGACTTTTACACATACATGGTCAAGGAAAGAGGTAAAGAGTAGGCTAGACTTCGTAATTAGTGTCATTATATTCCTGTAATCTACGAGGAATGCAACATATTTTTTTATGAGTATGGTAAAGTAGCAAAAGGTTAATAACTGAAACGTTTCGTCATGTCCTTTACCTTTTTAATTAACTTATCATAATCTTAATTAAGTTCATCGTCGATTCATTAAAAAAAATGTTGGAAAAATCAGCAGAAGTATCCGAACAGTTTTAATTGGTGGCTAAATTCAATGATGTTTTTTAACTGGACTGCCAGAAAAAACATGTTAATTGGAGCACAGATCTGCGGCTGCAAGCCTTTTCAGCTTCTGAATATTAAAACAATACACGGTTTGACATGTTTCTATTTTGTGCACATCGTTATTTTGTACGTTTTCATTGAAAAAACATATAACCGAATCGATAACCTTTTATCCAAGGTTATAAAATCGAATTCAGTACATTTATGTCAGATTGAGTTAGTGCTGGACGTTAACTCTATCAGGATGCCAAAGCCAATCTATTTAACCAATAGTTTATACAGGTATAACTAGACAAGCATTTATTGGCATTGGCTCCGAGATTGATTCATTATGCAACCTCTTAGAGCGTGCATAAACAAAGCTTCAAGAGCTGAAATACGGTTGTATTTGACGTCACTGATTCACAGTGATGAGTTATATAGGACAACAGCACGTCCAGCTTCACACTGCTGTATCTTATGCCGTAGTACTAAGGTTTATTTTTCAACACAATAGCTCTGATGTGCTGCGTAGAACATTAATTTACGCGAAAACGTGTTATGTTTTTTCCTCAACGCGGGGTTTACCTAGTTAGTAGATACATGACTGGCATTTACCTGCTCGATCGCTGGGAGCTGGTGGGCCTCACACGGGCAGGGCTTCGCGGAGGCTGCTGTAGGGCTCCGCTGAAGTACGTTTCCTGATGGAGACAATGTTTTATTAGCAATCGTTTTGCGTTGTAAAAGTAGTAATTATCTGTAGTCTAATAGCAACTTTAAATGAGTGTCTTTTCATGTAAGGCGACAAAAATACAGTACTATGAGAATTTTCATATCTATGAATGCTTTACTAGATCCACTCAGATGAATGTCACTCAAAATATTATTTATAATGTACGCTAACTCGCAAAAAAATACTGATTCATTATGTATGAGATGAGACAACAAGAGCACTGAAATGTTCCATCAGCCTTACATCTTACCCTAAGGCTGCCTGACCTGGGTTCCCGGCCGTCCACGACGAGAACATGCACTCCTCGCCAATCACATACTTCGTCGATCTAATTTATTGGATAACCTTACATGTCTTACTTGGATGATCTCGTCAGTGCGTCTCACTTCCATGATTTCGCGAGCTTACCTCGATGACGTTGCGCGTATTACCTGGATGACTTCCCTGAGGCGTCGCACCCACGTCTGCTTGACCTCGAGGGATGGCGCCTTCAGCACGATGCGGCAGTCGCTCGCCATCGGTTCTCGGCCCGTCCATACTGAGAACTTGCACTCGTCGCCTTCGATATGCTCCGTCACGCCCAATTCGGACGTCTAAATAAATATAACACACATTAACACAGATAAATATTAGTATTATTCATAATAACAACTCACTGGTATTTATAGACTTTACAAACCACAAATTACTAATCTTATTTTCGTCCTCATTTTCTTTTATCTGCAGAAGGTAAGATTTTGATAAATCGTATTTAATAACCCTTCAAATTGTCAGACAGTGCACGTAGACAGTTGATAGCGCTATTATTAAATTATAGGACTGTATTACCATACCTTTAATCTATATTTTGAAACTCAGAAATTCCCACCATTTATCCATGATTTTGAACGGATTCATTTCGATCGCAATCACGTGTTTTGTTTTCTTTATCCGTGCTATTGAGTATGTAGATAATAAGATAATAGCGCTTTACACGACAGTAAAAGATTACACTCACCATGAACTTAGTCTTGTAAATGTATTTCGCTTTGCCGTGCGAGTCTTTGACTTCCTTGGCGAGTAGGAGATGTAGGTCGAAGAGGAAGACTCGCCTCTCGCGGCCTTTCTTGATAATCTGGCGCAGGTCCCAGACGTGGAACGAGTCTTGTAACACCACCTCGCCGAGGCTGTCCGAAGGCACGTCGCAGCCTTCCAGAAGGGACAGATGCATCGCATCGTTCGCCTTCTTAGGCACGGACAGCATAACTTCCAGACCGTCCTGTCGAAAAAGAATTAAGTAGGTCACTTATTCGACGGCGAAAAGAAATTAGGTGACTTCTTCAGTGGCAGGATACGAATATTGACAAAGTAGGGTTGCAAGTGACTTGTTGTGTGATCCTGCGACCGCCACAAGGTAGTATTCTGACTTGAGATACATTTTATGAAAAGACACAAAAATTTACTTAGTTTTGTTTCCCCCGTTCGTAACTAAGGTTCTCGCAATTTTGGAATCACCGCTTTGTATTCGCTGTAATGCATAAAGACTTGAGCAATAAAACGAGTCAGTCCCATTTGGAGAAATCGATAATTGACTAAAAACGATACCACTGCAGTTAAGTGACAGTAGAAAAGATTTTACAGTGGGAACACAGTAAGTATCCTACTAGCACAATAATTTGCGCACGCATGAAATATTCAAAAAGAAACAGCTACCATTTATGGCAACAAATAGTGTACCTAATGAACGATTCCATTGCTCTTTATGGTGACAAAAATAACAATAGCATAGAAAGCGCCTCATATAACAGGGTTTACAATGTCACACTATTCACGCTTCACACTAATGGGGGAAAAGAAATCAGTTTCCGATCACAGCTCTGCATACGTATACTGCAATTAAATAGGTGCAGTAAAACCATAAGGGTGTGTTATTATGAATGAAAGCCATATTGCTTTAAATAAAGATGACTAAACAATGATGTACAATACTCACATAATACAATTGCTTACGGGAAATACAAGGAACAAAACTGTAAATGATTAATTCGTGAGCGTTTGTAACCCCTTGTTAGTACTTTGAATACACTACTAGGCCTTCATTAAGTCGTAATTAGTTAATACTAATAAATTGATCATTTTTTATGTTCACAATAGGAAAACATTTAGCTTTGTAATAAATATGAATATTAACAGTTCAGTTAGGAATAACATGAAATTTTACATTTTAATGTTATAACTATAAGATCCCACAGACTCAAAGTAAAGCATAACAGCATAAAAACACAGTTTAAAATTATCACGAGAAACTCGTTTGCTATCAACAAATATGACAATAGGTATACAGACACTCGCGGACCATATTTAGGTACTATCGTTACAAAGTACGAGTACATACATTATGCTTGAGACTGAGCTGCGGAGCGATGCGATTGCCGCGGTTGTTCAGGTACCTCAGCATCATCACCTCTATGAGATCACCACTTTTGATCACCATTACATATTTAGCCAATTTTCTAGCCACTGAGCACCCGCGAACTGAACCGTTCGACATTCGTAGTCCCGACGCTTTGGCGTATGGGCCTGGCTCGTGACTCACGAGGAAAATATTGAACAAAATTTATTGCTCATTACTACCAAGTGAACTGCTAAATCTCCATGTTAATTCAAACTAATAGGGAGGGGATAGCATGTTTGTGACTGTTTATATGTACACACACTTAATGCTGTGCATTTTGTACCCACTGCCACCATTACAAAACATCGTTAAGATTGATAAAGATGGGTAAACACGAAAATGTACAAGGTGAAGTAGCGTACTTAATTATTAGTTTAATATTTACTATAAACACAAAATTTTGTGTATTATGGTGATGGCAACACTAGACAAACAAAGACACAAACAGTTGCCAGACCAGAAAAATTAATGATGTTTACAAACTTGACTAAAATAAGACACAAAGTCGCCCTTTTCACAGTCCGTCCACTTACTAATAATTTAACGATGGAAAAGGATAATCTTGCGCCATTTTAAGTAACAGTTAACCGCTAACACGCAATAGATGTAACGTATAAAACAATTAAGTACTTACAGCTGTATATGCTTAAATAAAAATATTTTCTAACCTTTATGTAGCTGCGGAACATATGTAACGAATAACCAAAACAAATCCAATCACGAAACAACGATGTTGCTTTTCATCACCAATGTTTACGTAATGTTATTTTATAAGGCAAAACTATTTCTATTCTCAGTTTCTCGAAATTTTACAACGTAACCATCTTTATCTTATCTAGCTGACTAATCTCTGCGCCTAACTTCTATACGGAGATAAGGTAACGTGCAGTTTAGTGATGGAATTAGAGAGAACAACTCATTGCTACATTGTTTAAAACAAGAGTTGCGATCGGAAACAATTTTTAAATAATCGAGGACCACATTTTATGAAACAGATACAGGATTCGAGATGAACTTTCTTCGTTAATAATACTGCAACGAGCCAAAGTTTGATAGCGAAAAGAGATCTTAATTACAGACACATTTATAAATTAGGAACTTTGATACAAAGTGAACTTCAGAAAACGGCAAAGGGGTTTTAATTTTTAATCGCGGATGTGACTTTGTTTAAAATTGCCATTTTAGTATGGCTTGATGTTAGATGAACGTAAATAATTAAGATATTAGCAAGGTTTTAAGTGAGCGCTATTTTAAAGATTAGTTTCCTCGTCTGTCACAGGTTCACAGTTGTCTTTTTACAAGTGCAATTTATATTATTAAGTTTGTATGGTGACAAAACACTATAAAAACAAAAATAAAACTATTAGTTTATGAGTTTAAAAAAAAATAACATTCGAGATTCGAATGTTGAAAAAACTAAGTTCAAAAAATACTTCAATAGAAAAAAAATTAGTACAAAAATAACGTTAGTTGTTAGCATGTTAAGAATAAACTGCAAAAAAACGTATTTCTTCAATAGAAAAAGTAAAGAAGACTAAAGGAAATTATAAGTAAATATCGGATCACATATAATTTTTGACTGACCTTGATTTCGCCCTGCCCCTCCGCGCAGCAGGCCTGTAGATCCTTCAACAGCAGCTGGTATTTGGTGATCCTCTGCACCGGTTTTATCAGGTACGCCGCAAGAGGGTGCTCCAATTTCTTCTTTCGCTGCACCCTACAGACACACACGTCACACTTAGATACAGCACCAAAGAGAATATAGGTACAATCATAACGTGACACCGAACCAATGCACCCAAAACATAACGAAGTAGTCAATTATCGCAGTCTACTAAGCTTCGATAGTCTCAAACCTGTTGACGAGCGTTATCGTAATGACTCTATAACGAGCAACGACAACTTTATAAGAATGTGTGCTCAATAATTACCATTTCCAGATAAAAGCCTAAAGATATGCGCAACGATAATGGTATTTATGAATTCCCAAATACAACAAATGAGTAAATAGAAACAAAACAATAGTTTGCAATAGTTTCTTAGGCCTATTATTTAGCTCTATTCAGAAATTATCATGCCATCTGCCGGAAATCATTAGGAGGCAAAATATAGCTCGAGGCCGTAGATACAAATGGATGGGAACCAATATTGATTCAGAGAGGTCCTGTACAGGCAGAGCCATCTATGTGAAGGTAATGCTTACAGCACGGAGTTCGCAAACAGAGCGCACTATACTGGCTAGAGGGCACTGTATGGGAGAGTGAAATTATTAGAATGGGAATCCAGAGCCCTAGAAATTCTGATATTTTCAAATTAATTTTAATCTAATTTACGAGCACTTTGTAAAAGAAATTGAGCTTTTTAATATAATATTTTGGTGAGAAGCTACACATTTATTGCAACCATACAATATTCGCTTTGAAAATACATGTGATATTTTCTGCAAACTGCTGACCAATTGTCATGCTTGTATATTATTTGAATTATAATAAAAAATCTGGAAAAGTAACTATCTATTCGGCAGTTCAAAGCGAGTTCAGTGCTCCAATGGGCTATATTGCAGGCAGTGGTTAAGTTAGCTGCTATAAGCTTAAACTAAAGTATGTGAGCCATAGAAGTACTATCACCGTAAGCACTGCATTTGCTGATAGTGTGCAATTTACCTAAGTCCTGTATGTTATATTGAGAGACGCACCCGACCAACTTCTCAACAACGATAATTGCTTGCACGGAGTGCCTCTTAGGTACATGACAAATTGTTTTTTATATTTAATTTGATCTGTATTGTTTTGATAATGATTGATTTGATTTAATTTGATTTGTTTTTGTGTTAATTTAATTTAATTTGATAGAATTTCATACACATGTAGAGCACCATTAGTAGTAGTAGTAGTAGTAGTAGTAGTAGTCCCCCTAGCCGATTTCGACTACGGTGGCCAGTCACAACGACTAACCGACTGCGCGGGACATATTATAGTGCACAAGTGTCTGCGCAAACACAGGTGCACTCTCTATTCCTTTCACTCTCATAGCCCGATGGGACATCAATCTGACACGACCGGAGAGAGATCAGGCGCAGGACCAACGGCTTAACGTGCTTTCCGAGGCACGGGGGTGTAACACCGCCAACTTCCAAACTCCGGGCTACCCTGAGAATTTCTGACCAGAAAAATATATATTTTTGGCCCGACCCGGGAATCGAACCCGGGACCTCCGGCGCAGCCGTCGCTTTAAAAGCACAAAGTATGAGAGAGCACCATTACCAGGCCAATAAACGTACACTCTGTAGAATCATTGATAAAATTTTTTGCTCCTATTACAGGCCACACGCTGTCTACTTAGCGCAAAGTAGAAACGCGTCGGTTACCTCTCAAAGTAGTCGCCGGCATGGTGCACGACGGCGGCGTTGCTGTCGGGCTTGTTGCGGCAGTACGCGACGTACATGTCGAACTCGCGCGCCCACGTCACGAAGCAGTGCCCCACGTCCTCCGGCATCGACTCGTACTTGTCGAGCTCGCGCAGGAACACGCGCTCGTGGAAGCGGTGGATCTCTTCGATGTTGCCGAATATTAGCTCCTCCTGGCGATGTACAGTTAGCATCAGGTCACAATCACAACAAATACTGGAAAAGCTTAAAGAAAGGTACTGGTAGATTTGACAATGCCCATTTGATGAACACGTTACTTCATTCTTAGGCTATACGTAACCAGAAAGGGAAATACTGATAGATTTGATAACCCGTGGATGATGCGGCAGTTATATTAATTGCGAATGATCAATAGCTGCATATTCATGCATTGAAGAGCAACTAAAGTATGTTTTTAGATGTTCTTCATAGTTTCAGTCGCCATCGATCGCCTTTACTTCGACAGTACAACATGGAACGCATCACTCATCATTCTCTTGCCCTGTTCCTAGTTTATCTAGGGTCGGCGCAGTATGTTTTTCTCTCTACACTATTATATCATTCGTCACTGAATCATCCACTCCTTCACACTCATATCTTGTTTCAGACAGTCCATCCCTCTCTTTCTTGGTCAGCCTCTTTCCTTCCAGCCATCCACATTAAAACTTATCACTCTTTGAGTTACAAAACGTTCTTCCTTCCTCATTACATGACCATAGCAAGACACAATGACCCAACATCTTCTCGATTACCGGTGCCATTGTTACTATGTAATTAAAATTCGGTATGCCGGTATCGTAGTGATTAGTGGTGCTGCTGGTGGTAGATCAACAGACGAGGACATCAAAGTCTAGCCAGCCTTAAGTATACCACAGATTCAGTACACACCTTCCCTTGCAGCGGCGCCGGCACGGAGCCCGGGTCGGTGCGCATCTCACGCAGGTAGCACGTGATGCACGTCTCCAGGTCTTTCACGTACGCGCGCTCAGTTTGCAGCAGTTCCGCCATTATGAACCTGAGAGATAAACAGGTGTTGATGACATACAAAACAATATTCTATGCCTAAAGAACCTATGAATATCATATGGTATCACAAAACTGTTCATTCACCACCTAAATATTATTTGGTATACAGTTTATATTCCTTTTAATAAAACACAATTTACGGATAATTGTGTTTTATTAAATGTGTAATATTCGCGTAAACTTCAGAAATAAGTAGTTTATATTCCGTCTCTCAAGGGCCACAGTTTGATAGAGATCTTATAAAACCATGCCTATTCGTAGCAAAGCAATGTGTGAGACCGAGTAGAGAACGGTTTAACATTTGTCTGGCGGCTAGCGTTATCAGTTTCTGCTTAGCCGCAACCTTCGTATATCTGACTTGGTAGCCGGACAGTGATACTTGTTAGCCGGTAAGGTGGCACCGGAGAGTGTAGAGTATGTCGGTATTTACTCTTTCCGTCGTGCGCTGCGTCGCTTCTCGTCGCCGGCTGCCGTCTGCTGCGGCTCGGCGCGCTCGTGCTCCGCCGACTGCGACGACGCCAGCGACGCCGCCACGCCCGAGTCGCTCTCCGCCTCGCTCTCACCACCTTCCATTGAGCCGCTGAACTCGGCATATCTGACATGAAGAAACAATTAGATGAAATCTACATTTGCATTTGTTTTTATTTCATTTGCGATCAGTCTAAGTGGTTCTTTTTTGTGTGTTGTGTCTACATCTACATACATACAACCAAAAGATTTTGTAATCACAAGATACTCCGGAAAGCTACAACCAAGAATATACGTGCAGAAGTCATTGTCTTTGAAAAGATCTTACTGCCAAAAGGCCAGAAGATTCACCGTTGAAATTCGCGCTCACCTAGCATCGACAGCGGCAACCCATTCCTTGATCTGCACGGCATGCGGATGCCCCTTCTCCACCAGCCCATCAGCCAGCTGAGCCAGCAGCCGCACGCGTTCTCGGCTCTCCCTCGCCACGCCAGCCGCGGCCGCCGCCGCCGCCGCGCCGCAGCGCTCCTGTGTCTCGCGGATCCATTCTACCGCCGCGCGCGCAGACCGCTCGAATAGGGCAAACTGCTGGCATTGCTCGAGACGCTTTTTGCGCACCGTCCAGTGCTCCAATACCTGTTGTGAAAAGTTTCTGTGTTAATTTAAACATTCGTTTAGAAATATAGAGCGAGTCAAATCAAGTCGTGATACACAAAAGGATAAAACATATGTAGTTCTTATACAGCACAGAGGCGGATTATAAACCTGTGACAGAGTGATATTTTTTTGAGAATACTTTTTCACAACATTTATTCAATCAGTAACATTTTTTACTGTGCCTACCGTTCTATAGCTGGAAGAGAATGCCCTAAGGACTAGCTAGGGCATTAGGTATGCCAGTTGTCCAACACAATAAAATAATAATAATGGTATTTGAGTGTCACACTATGTTACCCCTAAATCTAAATCAGTAAGTATTATTTTAGAACTTTTAAAGAATATAAATTAAGAATCTATTTTAGTATGAAATTAAATGAATTAAAAATGCGTGATTTAAATATCAAAATCAGGGAAAGGGACACTTCTTGAGTAATAAACAAATGCAAAAAATATCACCGCTACCTGATTTACAGACACCAATTTACACGTTTTTTAAAACTGCATTGAAATTAAAACATTAAAAAAATATCTTCTATAAATAATCAGGTAAATCAAATCTAGTAGATAAAAATAATATACCGGCTGTACGAGCACCATAACAAAACTCCTGAGCATATTCGCGCAGAGTGCGCATACGCGGCGAAACCATGGCGCGCCCCCACGACCATGCGGCGATACCATCGCGCGCAACAAAAGCCTTTTGTCTCCTGCGCGCGGCACTGACATTGGCAATGCGGCTAATAATAAACGCACACATTTCGCAACCGTAACATAAATATTTTCATGTGACATTACTCGAATAGCCCGCTTGCTAAACAAATAAACAACTAGACGAACGAAACTTGAGCGGTCTCAAGTTACGGCGTCACCGATAAGGTTTCAAGCTATGAACACTGATTAAATTCCTAGAGGCTAGAAATTTTCACACGGAAACTTCCGTTTTTATTGTTGTAAAAATAAACTGATTTGCATGAAAACATCAGATATTGTACCGCACCATGACATTGTAGACTTAACATTTTAATCTAGTTTTAATTACAGTTGTAGAGTTACCATTTAGGTAGTTAACGCTAAAAATAATTATTACTTTCGTGATTCGGTGGCGCCTTCGTAGCCCTTACTATAGATTCACAATTAGATTCAGGTTATCAAAACCTACCGCCCGTTCAATAGTTCGAGGATTCTAAATAAGACAATCCCCACCCCTTGCAATGAAAGTAGACTTTTATGTCCTCACTCACACACTCATGAGTATTTAATACACTGCGAAACCTCAAATAAATATCTACATAATAGCCACCATTCGCCGTAACAGTCTATTTCTATTATGTCATGTCATGTATTCAGTCCATTCTATTATACTGGAGATGATATATCATTATGAACTTATCACATCTAGATGAAGGCTACAATACACAATCATTGATACAATTTACCTTAATTTACAAAATAAATATTTTCGTCGTATTTTCTACTAATGACACATATTACACATATTGTTTTGTTAATATATTGCGTTAGTGTAGTTGTCAGTGAAACACCTAACATTTAACGAAAATGAAGATCGGAAAAAAGGGGGTAAACTGATCATGATTGAGGTTTTAAAAAGGATGCATAATGAAAAGAACATCTGTGAGCATTGGGCAAGAGGGCAAACACAAAAAGTTTTGGACTGAAAAAAACCTATTAGGAATCCCTTGGTATTATTGAACCCTGAGATGCTCTTTAGCGAGATATTTTGATCGATAAGGTTGTCAGGAAAGCGCTGAATACAGGCTGCTTGACTGTCTGGCATCCATTGTAATCGTTAATTCATTTTGCATGCTGTGTGCACTCGCCCTTGGAGATTCAACAAATCATAAGCCTAGGAATAGATACTTATATTTTGTAATGTTTGTAACTCTAATGTGTATACCAAATAAATAAAAAAAACAAACCATATAAGGTCTGTTCATTATTGGACGCTCTCATAGAATATGGAGATGGAGCTAGATAATATTAATGATGTCCATACCTTGTTCTCCTGCGCCAGCAGCGTGTCAAGTATGGCGCGAGTCTGCTCGTGGTGCGCCTTGCTGGCGGCCGGCGTCTGTCCGTGCACTTGCGCCGACCGTGCTGCGTACTTGAGGAACGTCTCCGCGGTGCGGCGGGCGAGCGTGCATGCCTTCAGGAACGCTTCTTTTTGCTCGCCGTGCTTCACTATTAGGGCGGCCACCTGGGGGTCAAGGTTTTTTTAAGTATGTTTTTAATCACACTGAATCTGTAGTCTTATGTGACTTTTAACTTTAATAAATATAAAATTTGGTGAAATGCAGGTGTCGCGATACTGGGCTATGCAGTATTCCAACGCATCCCGAATCACGGTGAGTAGTAATTCAAATTAGGTAAGGAGTGATGGCTGATGGTTTCATTGATATGAACATTTACTGCCTAACAAGATCCAAACATAATTGAAGCCGGCTAAGGTATTACTTGGTGGATTATATAAAATGAAATCATTAGTTGCCCTTTAGCGAATCAAAAATAGAGCAGACTTGCTCTATCTTGCAAAGACACCGATGCATACCACACAGTCGCGCGTCGACACACTTTCTTTGAGGTCTTACGTCCTATTCACGAACAGTAACACAGACACACAGCTAGCATAAGAGACAACATCTCAGGCTCGTCGGCTTGAGGTCCGGCGGAGGACCCACACAAGTCCTTCTCTTCGTTACTCCCGCTCCAACTAGCCCAGTACAAAGTAAACTTGCTCCTCTGACTTATAGACCTAACTAGATTGAGACATACCTAGCACAGACTATGGGACAGTACCTGAGCGGCCTTGTCGATGGCCGTCGCCTGCGCCAGCTCGTCCGCTTGCGGCGCCGCAGCAGATCCGCACCAGTCTTCGTCTCTCCGGTACTCGCGCTCCAGAGAGTCCAGCACCGAGCACACTTGCTCTGCTGTCTTGTAGAAGTTGAGGGAGGCCGTGACGAGCTTGTGGCGCTCTTCGGCGCACGTGACCAGCCGCTGCCAGCGCTCGGTCACTTCTTCGGATATTTCTCTGGAAAGGCAAATGATGTTAATGTAAAAACATATTCGTTTTGTTTGTGTAAGTTAAAGGCGTTTCGATTTGTTGTTCACGTTTTTAAACTAAAGTTTGTTAGTAAAGGTTTCGGGCTAGACTTAGGATATGACTTTTTCATACGCTCAGTCACTGGAGATACACTGTAGTATTAAACACTTGCTTCCTCTGCGGCCATGAATCATTCATGACCCGTGCACGCACGCACTTATCGATAACTGTGCAGTGTGCAGTGCAGCGCTTCACCTCCCCATAAGGCCTGTGAGTGTGAAAAAGTGATAAGAATGCGTTGTCACAGTCCTATGTTTTACGCGAAGCGAATGTTTAATACTACAAGGTTCTCAGTTAATTGGAACTGGTTGCGCTAAGGCTTCCGTTACTGTCCGTTACCACAGGCACTATAGCTCACCTTATCGTATGCGGGTCGTAGTGGTTGGCAGCTCGTAGCGCATCAGCTCGGTACTTGACCTGCACCGCGCTGGCGTGGGTCTTCTCCACAGCCACCTGGAACTGATCGTGCTCCCGCTTCAGCTGCTCCGCCTCCGACAGCGTGCCGGGGATGGAGAACGAGGCCGCGAGCATTGCTTCGCCGTTGCGGATCCAACTGACCACTTGGGCCGCGTCTTTTTGGAATTGTCCTGAAGAAAAAAGGTATTTTATTAATTAACTAGTGGCCGTTTGGTTTTACTCTGTTCCCATAGTTTTAGTCGTAGCGTAATGTTTTATAGCCTGCAGACATTAGTAATACACATGATTTTTCTAATCGGACCAGTAGATCCTGAGATTTTGTAATTTACGTCAGTGATATTAGTCCAGCTATTAGCCATGTATGAGCGTTTGTGGCTCTACTATACTACTTTGTAATACTGTAAAAACATAGTAAGTATCACATAATAAGGGAGTATGGTAGTGTCTTATTTGTTTGTTCCATAAAAACGAAACCTTTGGCAATCAAGTTCAGTTCTTCTGAACACTACCCATTAGTCAAGTCTACCCAGAACTCAAGTAGCAGGCGGTCTCTCGCTTGCGAGTCGAGTGGCGCTGAATCGTTCTCGTCGGAGCTGCTAGCGGCTATTACGTCTGCGGCTTATGCAGCTGCAAGTTTTTATTACAGCTGAGAGTTGTACTACACCCTCTCGTACTCACCAAGTTGCACGCACTGCTCGAAGCGAGCGCGCCTCTCCTCAGCCAGCTCTTCCAGGTCCAGCTGTCTGTCATGAAGGAACTCCAGCAGCAGCTGCACCCTGGCCTGCGAATCGAGTGGCGCCGATTCGTTCCCGTCGGAGTTGCTAGCTGCCATCACGTCAGCTGCTTCTGCAATCGCAGCCGCTAGTTCTTGGCCTTGTTGGACCACCTGCAAAATATGTTTTGATTTAGGAACATAATACTAGTAATATTTACACGACTTTTAATGAATATTGAAAAATGTTTCTTGGTTAGATTCCAGGAAAAAACCCACACCTACTCGATATAATAAACTCAAATTGTCGATTTGTAGGCCTATTTTTTTTGATGTCAGATGTCGACTGCTCAAGGCCAATAAATGTGGAGGGAATCGGAGGACGTGTTTGTCCTAAAATTAGATATAAACTATTCTATACAATACTCGCTTTATGTACCTACGCAGTCGGATACAATTTCATAATGTGACGTAATCAGCCTGCTCGAATTGCTAATGCCTTCTTGTCTTTTATTACTTGTGCTGCTGGTAGTTAGTAACTCTTTTACCTGGTAGGTGGCGTGCTGCATCCTGGCGACGCTCTCGTTGTGCGCGGCGAGCGCCTGCTCCGCCTGCTGCGGGTCGCGAGGCGGTTCTGTGCGCTGCAGCTCGTCGCCCCACAGCTCCAGACGAGACGACACCTGCTCAACAGACACATTTGTAGTTATAACGTTTCTTTTGACGTGACAACGTCTTATAAATTGGTTTGCCGGGTAACACTTCAAGAAACTGCGTTACGCTCCGCTCACGTTATGCGCTCACAATGAGAGCGAGTGAGAGGCACGCGTCCCTTCCACTCGGGCATGGTTAGCCCGCCTAAGAGCGAGAGAGACAGACATAAACGTCGTTGTCACGTAAAACTTTCACCCGTATACCGACTTTACAGGCAACCAATTTTTTTTAACGAACGGAGGCGTGAGCTTATCCTCCTTTTCCACCGATTCAGGACGCGAATAACACGTTGACGGCCTGTACAACAAGCAAGTTGATCGCGAAATTGAGACCTGCGAGTGAGACAAGCGAAGTCTCTAAGAATCGGTTTACTTTATAAACCACGTGCACTAAACACTATCATTAGGGTGTTTAATTGAATTATTTTTATTGGGGAGTAGGTGTCATTATTATATAGTCTGATCATTTTCAACAGTGTCATGCTATCTCGTTTGTACTTACTAAAAAGCGGCGCGCCACTCAATAAACAGACACTGAGTTTACTTTTTTTCATTACTATAAAATATTGTGAAGTGCACAAAAATTAACTGCCAGGTCACTGCATTAACATTTTGCGCATCGGCTTTCAAGTTTTATTTATTTACGGAATATAAAAAATAAATTACGAATTAACTGAACAAT
The DNA here is from genome assembly GCA_963584085.1 of Pyrausta aurata. Taxonomy (NCBI): domain Eukaryota; kingdom Metazoa; phylum Arthropoda; class Insecta; order Lepidoptera; family Crambidae; genus Pyrausta; species Pyrausta aurata. The sequence continues at coordinate 3,617,398 of OY757251.1, forward strand.
CAGTTAATCACTATAGGTCTTAGTAATAATTAAGACATAACGAAATCATATCTTAACGTTTATTTTCCATTGTGGTCATAACACCAAAAAATCCATTGTTAGAACTAGCTTTAGCGTTTAATATGTGCTTGTAATCCTTATCATATACATTAGGAATGCTTGATTGGCACCATCGTCGTCACGTGCATTCGCGGTATTTCGTAACATGGCCTTGAAAAAATACAGAAACTAATTAGGAAAACTTTATTCATTTTCCACTGTTTTATATTTGCCCATACGCGGAGGGAGTTGTGTCTAACAGACGAAGGGTACTTTACGTACTTTTGTAGAAATTTGCTAGCATACAATGAACAACTACGGCCACAAAAAAAAGAGTACGCCGTCGGAACGAGAATTAAAATTGCATTCTATTCTATTTTATTACTACATAATATTTTATTTTATTCTAATAAAATGTCACAATTGAACTCAGTCCCCTGTACCTATCGTGTGGGTTGTATAAGCTTATTCTGGTCACAGTATCTTAGTTTGCGATTTTTATCCCTTATCTACGCACGCACAACTGAAGAGTAAAACAGAGTAGGTACTCTCTTTAATTTAAGAGCAGCGCGCTTGTTGGTTCCGTAATTGCCATTATTTTCTCCTACCTGCCTTCATCATGCCAAGAGTAGGTATGTATGAAATATTCTGTATTTTACCTCCTCGAGCGCGCCGCGCGTGCCTCGCAGCCGGGGCAGAGTCTAGCGCCGCTGTGCTCCCCACACTCACCTCAAGCGCGTCCCGCTCGAAGTGCCGCAGCTGCAGCGTGAGCTCGAGCCGCCGCTCGCGGTCGGACCACAGCTCCTGGAGCGCGCCGCGCGTGCCTCGCAGCCGCGGCAGGTACTAGCGCCGCTGTGCTCCCCACACTCACCTCAAGCGCGTCCCGCTCGAAGTGCCGCAGCTGCAGCGTGAGCTCGAGCCGCCGCTCGCGGTCGGACCACAGCTCCTGGAGCGCGCCGCGCGTGCCTCGCAGCCGCGGCAGGTACTAGCGCCGCTGTGCTCCCCACACTCACCTCAAGCGCGTCCCGCTCGAAGTGCCGCAGCTGCAGCGTGAGCTCGAGCCGCCGCTCGCGGTCGGACCACAGCTCCTGGAGCGCGCCGCGCGTGCCTCGCAGCCGCGGCAGGTACTAGCGCCGCTGTGCTCCCCACACTCACCTCAAGCGCGTCCCGCTCGAAGTGCCGCAGCTGCAGCGTGAGCTCGAGCCGCCGCTCGCGGTCGGACCACAGCTCCTGGAGCGCGCCGCGCGTGCCTCGCAGCCGCGGCAGGTACTAGCGCCGCTGTGCTCCCCACACTCACCTCAAGCGCGTCCCGCTCGAAGTGCCGCAGCTGCAGCGTGAGCTCGAGCCGCCGCTCGCGGTCGGACCACAGCTCCTCGAGCGCGCCGCGCGTGCCTCGCAGCCGCTCCAAGGTTGTCTCCACAGCCGCCGTGCTTGCTGCATCGGAGTCGCCTGATGATCTGTAATTAAAAAATACATGGTTATAGTTAAACACTTGAAACAAGTACTTCTTATTACACAGTGAGTGGACATTCACTTGAAGTAAAATACAAAAGGATTAACGAAAAAATAAAAACAGATCGAAATCAGAAGTGTGAGTGAATCCTATTGTAAACTAATATGGAGATTTCAGTAGACATTACCCGCATAGCACTTTTAGCAAAACAAAATATGTTATCGGCAAAGAAAACTGTAAGTTTTCTTCTTATATTTTTTATATTCAATAGTTTGAATAGGTACATCGATAGAATACTTAGTAGGTAACAATGAATCATGAGTTAATGACAAGCATAGCTTATCAACCTCACTTTGAGTGAAATCTGTATCTAATGGCTACATAAAGGAAGACGGAGATATTTGTGGCTAACGACAAAACAATGGACTTTAAAGACAGAATAGGACTGCTGCAATTTGAAGATATACATGGATAAATAAATAATTATTCAAATATCAGTTACACATACTCCCAGCGTTTTGAACAAATAGAATACAAACCTCCATCGCAAACACTGGACGGGCGATTTATGTCTATGGGAACGCCGGTGATATTTGAGCATTTTGCCGAAAAATGCTCATTTCACTGGCTAACAGCTTTTAACTGTCCCACAGTCGTTAATCGTTTAATCACTGCACTATCACATGCGCTGGCCCCTTCTGGTTAAAATAACGGTTATATTTTAAAGAATTAAGAAGTACAATCACGTCGGGATGGTGATTACGACCCGGACAACATGCTACTTCGCCGGCGCCTACTGTTATGATACGCTCGGATAGTAAATATAAACTAATTCCTCTCCTACCACGGCGATGTGTCCATCCATCATGCCCAGTTATTGGATTAACTTTTGTAAGACGCATTATGATCATAGTGTTTATAAACAAAACCCTCAATTCAATAAGTCTGAACAATTCCGTCTATTCATTATTTTATAAACAGTTAATATAATTACACGGTTTGTTTTTCTGTTGTTGATTTCATAATAACATTGCATTTTCTGACCCTCGTTATTTTCGCTTTCATGCCAACTACAGCATAGGAGTCAGTTTTTTTTCTAAATCGTTCGAACGGGAGTAATAAAGTAATGTTCACAGCCATGCAGTATCACTATTGATGTATCATAAAATGTTTATGTATAAAAAGGTCTACGACCCAAGTTTTTGTCACGAATGAAACATTGGATAACACAAGTGGGAGCTCAACAATTTCGAGTCTGACCTCCACCAGAATTTAAGTTCTAAATTTAGTTATTAATTAAGTATACTATTGACAATGTTTTCAATAAATAAACAGGAGATTGGGTAGAATATAATTCATATTGGAAAGCCGCGCGACGGCAAGGCGCGTGCGCAACATCCCGTCGCGACCGTTCGAGGCTACGACAAATTACCGCGTTTGAGCCACTGTGTTATAAATTGTTTGTATTTGTTTGTACAAGGTGAAGGTGTCAGTTTTTGGCACCCTTGATTACCAAACCAATCAAACAGGACGGTCACCGATCACCGGATCACCGTAGCCATAGTTAAATCCTTACATAAAATTACCGGAACAAATCTTAAATATTGCGGACACTACTCCTAATACTTAAAGCAGGATGTAAGACCGGTGTTCGGTTTCAATTCAAAAAGGTTGATAATAGGTAACAAATAAAACCACATTATCTATGCGTGAGGGGATTAAAAGGCCGGTAGAACTAGTTATGATTCATAGAAGTTGGTCAGGAATTTTAAGATCCTGGGCCCAAAACAAAAAGTGCAAGTACCACTCGTCAATCGGACAGGATTATTTATTTGACTTTTGCACAGAAGCGCCTGCCTATTTTATAATCGAAACGAAATACCCTTTTTTCCCTTGCAAGCAGTAAGAGTACTCTCACAACCTTTTGACCCGCATGCGGCGAGCTCATTTGGCATGCGGCATGCAGGTGGGTTCGTGCGCGGACGAGGATTCCGCTCAGGTGAGCGCGGGCTAGACTTTAGATCGCCATCGGCAATAACTAATACTCTCTCCCAGTTTTGGCGATGGCGGACAATCTTAAGATCAGAAGTGCAGGAGTAAACTGCATGAGCAGAATACACAAGCGCACTTACTATGCCTGAATTCTCATAGATTGTCGGCATTAGACCAGTAGGTCGATATGATTAGTTAGAGATGAGGTGGGGTTTACGGGACAATGCTGGTGAATGTAAGTAATTTTTAAGACTTAAAATCAAGTAATATAATGAAGAATTTGAATCCAGAGTAAACAGACCACTAGACCAACAAAGAAGTCTGTCTATCGTCAATAAATAATATATTCTCGCTGCGTTGTATGGGATGCGCATGCACTCAGTTTCTAGCGGCGCCGGAGCGCGGCGCATTCCTCACGCGTAGGCAGCCAATCGGAAACGAGAGATATCCGACGACACTCATCGACGAATTAGAAAACTACCCGAAACACGATCTAGTGTTTGATGGGATGATTACATGCGATAAATATTCAATGGTCCTGAAGTTCTGGAGAAGTATAAAGAAGTTATAGATTCTTTTTTCATTTTACGCTTGAAGTCTTTCCAAAGCAAAAGATGTAAAATAATTGCAAAAAGTAGATAATTTGTATATGTTTCCGAAAAAAGCTATCGAACAAAGTGTTATTAGTTTGAATTTACATATAGTTTACAGAAGTCCCCCTCGGCTTGTTCCGCGCGTTTTGAGTTTGCTCCCTACGCTCCCATTGCAGCGCGATGTTTCATAGCCTAAAGCCCTCCCCGAAAAATAAGGCTATTCACACAAGTACATCCCGAGATAAGCGCGTCCAAACAAACAAAAAACTATTCAGCTTTATAATATTACTAGTATAGATTGAAAACAAAATAATGAGATAACTACTCGTACAAACTGTTAACTTAATTCAACCAATCAGGCATACAATTGCAATTTTTCAATTTGCGATACCATCTCGCAAGCGAAATTTAATTTAGTATTCATTAACCGACAGGGGGACTAGCGGACGAAATAAGAATACGGTTGTTTCGCAATAAAGACCAATCGTCGTTAGGAAGAGCACGATTGCTTCACTTATGCGGTTTGACAATCAACAACGTCCCTGCCGCGGAGATCGTAGGAGCTGCGTCCGGTGTGTTCGGTATTGCCTGGTTACACAATACTGTTTTATTCGAATTCCTGAAGAGAGCTGCATTTTATTAATATCAAATACGGAGGATAAAGGGGGAATTTTAGCGCGACAGGGCTTCTGGAGAAACGTTTGACAGCAATTGATTCCTGCTAGCAATTGATGACAATGTTTCGGAATAAATTGAACTTTTTCCTCACTTTTGTGCTTGGAACTACTAAGTATTTAGAAAACATCATGCTCGTATTTGCCCTTGGTGGTAAATCAGGGAAACATCATAAAATAGAGTGTAAGTAATAATACATGCCAATCTACGACTTTGCCGTGTAAAAGCAATAACTGGTAATAAATATGCTTTTACGTCTGCATAATTTGTCAGTGTGTTATTTCTTTTTGAACGGTTAATAGAACACTTACTCGTAAACGTATGGGGAAAACAAAATTAATGTTATTTGCATTTTACCTGGCTCGTAAGGCTACCCTATTCAATTTACTTTTTGTCTGCTTAACTATTTGTACTAAGGCAGGAAAATATGAAGAAAGTGCTAAGAAATCGTTAAATATTATTTCACATAGAGATTGTTCCGTAAAAATTCAAGTCTCAGGGGATATACTCGTACGCTTGTTACTGTCTCCATATTCTGCTGAAACCGTTAAACGATGGCTGTAAAAAAAGGGTAACCGACAGTAAGTGCATTTTAACTGTCGATGAGTTTTACGAGCATCGAACTCATAAAAATTCTGCTCGTGACGCTAACAGTAGCCCTCAAGAAGGGTCTAGCTGTCCAACAATTAGGGCTCAGTGGTGGTTTTATGGGCAGTTAAAGCGCATCCATCGGCGGACATTTTATATCCGGTTTAATAGGCGCAGGGATTAAAAGTTATACGGCGGCCGCCTTCCTGTGCTGTGCTGACGCTAGCACCACTCACAAACAATAATTTGCCCGAATGACCACTTATTATGGCAGCGTTCGGTACTCCTTTTCCGCCGTGTAATTGATGGCTTTAAACAATTCCTAGGTAAGAAGGGGAAACGCAATCTCCAGACGCATTTTTAGATTCAGAGTAATTAACACTTTAACGTCTGTAATAATAATGTGTAAAAGTTTTGAGATTACATGTATAATAATATTTTGAGATTGACTTACAGCTGAATATACAGGGTGTTTTTGCAAGGGAGTGCCACATTTTTGGAGGTGAATGAGATCATCAATATGAACAACTTCTACTATGGGATCGTCGTTCAACACTTTTTTTGTGACTCTCCTATACATTAGAATAGTTAGATACGGGATTGATACCATGTACCTTATTATTTATGAGCTTAATCCGATACATTTGTCAATGTAGCTGACTGATTTGTATGGGGCACCTAAAATTTAATTTAAGATTTTTGCCATGGCCCCATAGTAGAAGTTATTCATATTGATGGTCTGATTTACCTCAAAAATTTGACACCCCTTGCAAAAAAACCCTGTATTGCAATGTTTTGGCAACGGCACACGCACGAGTGTTATGTTTGCATCAAGTAACATCTTGTATCGTAACATGGGCAGTAACAGACTGTCAACATCGAATCGTAACAGTAATGTGACTCTTCACGCAATACGACATGAACAACATCAATAAGATGATCATGAAGAAGTGCTGCGACGGCCGAAAAATATTATCACTCAGTATTCGCGTGCGTAACCGGAGGTCATTGTCTCAGCGACTTGTCCGCGAATTTTTTTGATAAACACATACCGCACTTGCATTCTGTTGCATTGTGTATTGCGTCAGCACTGACCAAGGGCATCAGATAAACATCGAAACAGACCGACGAGCCAAATTGCGCCCATAACAGGACCTCGAAACACCACGGGTTAACATCCTATCCATACTAACTAGTCACTAGTCTTTGCAAACGGGTTTCGTATCCCATAATTATTTACTCGTATCAGTTGCTATCACAATCACGTATGAATAGCTGAATACGCAGCCGTCGTAAATAGTAGAGCATAAAATTATAATGTTCTCTCGTTAGGTCTGCGTGCAGCGTTAGAATAATGTCCACTTCTGCAACTTTCAACGGAATGATTTGTCGTCGTTGACGAGGTGCGCTATCAAAATGTCCAACCCCTGGTAGAATGGTAAAGTGGTAATAAGCGGTAATGTGGAGGCAGTGAACTATTAGAGAGGTGTGCGCGGGCGCAGATGCGAGCACTTTCTCGGGACGACACAAGTTGCGTGACTCCGCGCGCCATGTCTGCGGCGCCTTATGTATTTATGCAGTGCGCGGCATGCTAATATGGACATGCCACCAATAACAAACAGAAATTAAAACTATCGACGCTAATATGCCACATATCGCCATTCGTCTCCATTTTTATTAACCGAACGCTGCACGAATTTCCTTTCTTTCCACTACGTGATTGCAATTATTGACTTTATCATTTGTTCCAATCAAAGCGATTCTAGTAATAAAATAGAAACACGATTCATTTTTCATGGGCAATTGCAAGAGTTGAAGAAATTGAATTTCACTGTTGTTGCTAGGTTTCGTTTCACAATATTCAGAGTGTTGACAATAGGCAGTAGCGTGTGCTTTCTCTTTAGACTAATAACCGATGAATACAATAATTACGTGTGAGACAATAGTTCCTCATCGTTCAATAAAGAATGCATGCCGATACGTCTGTCAATGGGAAATAGGAACTTGTGGGAAAAGAAACACGCAGCCGTCACCAACAATACTGCAAGCCACGGGCGAGCGATACTGCATCAGTATAGCCAGCGTAATAAATTATGGTTGCGCATGTGCATCACTACTTTCAACAATGCAGATCGGGAAAGAAGTCGTCTGGTTTCAAACTGACACCTCAAGCAGCCGCGGGCTAATAGTATTCCTAGATAGTTGATGATAAACACGAAACACTGTAAGAAAGTAAATTGCCAATGACAAATAGGTAAAAAACACTAGATGTAAAGATACTATTTGCAATGATTTGCATTCAGTAGACACACCCGAAGACTTTCTTCCATCAATGTCGGTTATCCAACTGCATAACAAAACAAACAAGGATAGAATAATAATTCGTAGTATACATAATATTCCAGTGCTGCATATCAGAAAAATAAATGGTTAGTAGATTAAGCATTAATATTAAATTCAAACATGCACATTTTTAGCACTAGCTTAGTAAATAAACAGAATTATCCATCATATATGTTTATTTACTAAGCTAGTGCTAAAATATATATAATAATAAATAAATATTTACATTCGCCAAATAATTGAATCGCTGGGTGGATAAAAATGTAGAAATCGCAAAGTTTGTAGAGTTTCAAAAGAAAAATGACATTCAATAAGGATCCGCATCTCAGACGGAAAATATGAGAAGTCTGTAGAAGTCGCCTTTGTTACACAGACAGTTGGTTCAAAAATGTCTTTGACGAGAATTTAATATCGGGGTCCGGGCGGGAAGTGTATGGTTACCCCCGTTATTAAAAGTTGCAGAGCACACGAGACTCAAAGGTGAGGGAGCGCTCTCGGCTCCAGTCAGAAGGGTGGCCACTCGTTTCGACGCATGTTTAGTGGAAAAGCTCACGGACCTTATTAATATTGGTACTATATTAAGCAATCAGAGTTCTATTTAACATTTAGTATATGATTGACCGGTCAGTAATTACGAATACAGAATATTATCGAGGACAAACCCTTTATTCAGGGATGTGTAGGCTATTGGATTTGTACCGGCTAATATTTTATTTTAATATTCTCCATCTATTCTTCGGAGTCGCTTTCTGTGAGTTACTTATTTAAATGAGTAAAATACTAGGAACACGATCATAAACCGATATGTGTCTGATCATGATCAGTGATGTAAGTAATAAAATGTGCGGAGGAACGCAATTACACGCAGTACGAAACAATAGCACCGTGAGAGCCGACTTCGATTACAAACAGAACTGCTGATAGATGTGGCAATGTAAATAAAACATGTTTGTAAGAATAGATATTATTGAACATTTCTCATAAGTGAGGTTTGACATTCGCGAGGTAGCGAGACGGACGGGTAACAATGGGGTGTATTTGTAGAGGGGTTCGTGTCGGATTGTATGCTTGGGAGAGAAGGCGGGTCCCGAAGGCTCTTACTCAATATACCTCTATCTACGGATAGAACGTCCAAATTTGCTACTCCTGCTATAGGGCTTTAGCAAATTGCTAATGCCTAGTAATATTTTTTGACGTACACCCGAAATTATTTTTTGTACATTTCTGAACTTTATCTTTTTTTCGAAAAATACGATTTAACTATGGGGATGTTTTATAGTTGCGATTAAGGTTTCGAGGTTATAAATTTGACCTGGCTCCAGTGAAATACCAACTTGCAGGGGTTATACTGGTTCAAACGGGGCCGGCTAAGGTCGAAACAGCAAAGTAGGGGCTCAGGAACGCGTCCTTATTCATAATACCGGAAACGACGATTGTGAGACAATTTGATTCACTCCGAGCCAACAGTCATTGTCGGCGGCTTCCCGATCGCGACACCAATCGCTACAATTACCACCAAGCGCATAGGTTACCTACGTTTCCTGGTACAAATTGATAAAGTGCAATAAAAAATAATAACAAGAAGGCTTTCTGACGTCTTGTCTTATTACCGAGTAAGTAAGGGTGTTTTAGAACGAATTTGTATCTAATACGTATCCCGGCCCGAATACGTATCGAATACGGACAAGTCCGAAAGCACCCAGCAAGAAACATAAAAAATACAAATAAAATAAACAGCAATGTTTTTTCCGCAAAAACAGCAAATAAATAAACAAATGCGCATAAACGTAACATTACAAACAAAAATAACTATTACAAAACAATAGTTAAAACAAATGACGCAATGGAGCGCAGAATTCGCCGTGGCTCGCAACTGTCGATGGCTGTTGCTAATTGATTTCATGCTAGGAGAGGTAATCGAAGAATGAAGTGCTGAAACAGTTCAAATGGAAAAATGCACGAGTGAGGAAGCGCATCTGCATAGTTAGGGAACAATGTTGAAACGACAGTTATTTTTCTATCTGAGCGAAGTTCGTTGCACTAGAGGGCAGCATGCATATTTTTTGTTAATACAAGTGAATATGGAATATCAAATCTCAAATAATAAGGACCGCTATGTTCTTTCAAGAGAAGTTCTTTTAGAATGATTATTATACAATGTAGGTTCCGTTTTCATAAACGCTTTTTTTCCTTATTACATTTAAAATAAAACGCAATATCATATTATCTCGTCATTATCTTTCGTGTCATTTCTCTCATCTTACTGTTGTTTGATAACCGATGCTTTCTTTCAAGCGTATTGCTAATGTTGACCAAGACCGGCCAACAGCGATCTAATAAAGGGGACAGCCGGGACAAACGCAAACATTTTCACATCTGTTCAATATTCCCCTCGCTACTCGCTTGCTAGAGTAGACGAACGAATTCGCGTTCTTTTTTTAAAATAAACAATTAAACAATACTTTTATAAGACACAGCTTAATTGATTTCTAATCAGCAATTTTAACGATCAATTATTTAGTCGCGTGTTTTATTACCTGGTAAATATGAACGTATGAAACCGTCGTACGAGGACAGTTTACGACGACGGAAGCCAAGAGCTTAATGATTCTACAAAAAAAATAGTTTCCCTAAATTGTAACGATACCGTGGAACTTTCATAAAAGGATGTGGTGCGTAAACATATTTAAAAAAACGTTTAATCCGTCAACTTCAACACCATACCGCGATAACAATTGATTGACTATTGTGTTTCGAGCATCGGTGCCTGCAATTGACTGCAGGTGATATCAATATGGTACTACACCTAAATGTAACAGTAATTCCGTATCCCTTATGAATTACTAATCATAAATGTAGGTGTTTCGCATCTCTCGAGGGCCGACCGCATTCTTAATGCCGCCGATTTGATTGACCATTGTTTAGATCCACATGTCAATAAAGTGATGTACTAAATAAATAAACTAACCAAGCTATTAGTCGAGTCTCACAAACGAAGCGGTGGAGATAGTGAGCCAAAATTTCCATTTAAATGAAAAAATAGCAGACTACAGATGATTAATGTTATTCTACTTTTGAAGTATTGATTATAAGGTAAACCGCGAAATTGAGACCTCGCCTGCGGGGTACAGGGGCGCGGGGTGAGGCGAAAGCGGGGTTTGTGAGAGGTGCGGGCGGCAGGCACATTCTTTTCAAAATTCAGTACGCTCGCTACACAGGTAGCGATAGCATCTGTTGACAGTTGCGGACGCTTTGACAGAAGTACACAAGAGAATACTGTCTGACTGAAGTCTGAAGATGAGTCGCAGTATATTCGGATACAAAATCTATATTATTGTATTTTTTGTCGTGTTTTTTTTAAATTTCTATTTTACATCATTCTCCAGCACCTGTTACAATCTTTGTACATGACCTTAAGTTGTAGTACTTTTATATATTCTATGCTAAAGTATAACTGGGGAAGAGAATGCTCTAAGCATTAAGTCCACCGTTTGAACACTGTAAAATAACAGTGTTTTAATAAAGGCTCTAAATATATACGAATATTTTAGAATGAAATATAGATCTGAATTAAGTGGAATATGAACTAGATATGAATATGAACTAGATATACACTCAAACAAAACAGTCGCAGAAGTTACCAGGGAATGTTATTTGAAATTTTTAATTTTGCCAAAAAATCTTTCTTATTTTAAGATTCCATTTTATTTATTGATCAAAATCCACGGCTCTGGATAAAAATATTTAGAATTAATTCACTCTCATTGGTGTAATTGTATCGAATCGAATATTTTTTTCCAATGTGTTATGTAATGTTATGAAGTGTCGACACTGACGACCACCATTGTGACCACTGACGTCACATATCTTAAGAAATGTCCCGGCAAATTTCGTCTCTTGTGTATCACCGCCGCCCGCACCCCTTACAGTCCCCGCTCTCGTCTTTCCGCCCGCACCCCTGTACCCCGCAGGCGAAGTCTCAACGAAGCGGTTTACCTATAGATTCATCACAATACTCGTTGTTAGAAGTACAAATGCATAGGTAAATATTGTCAATAATGAAAGCTTTATGCTCACAAAAGGCAAATGCATGGAGCTGGCTGCGCTTGCCAAACCTACCATAGGGAAATGTGATGTTTTGACAGAATATTCGACAGTCTACAAGAGCGCAGTGCAATTCATATTCACAAACGGATTCAGGATACATTCATGGGATTCTCTAGCGAATGAAATTTTGTTGGGGTGACTAATTCAGTATTACTTAATGGAAGTTATCGAATTGACATCAGGTTAATTCTTGGTTGTTTTTATCGTGACTTAGATGAAGATAAAATTATGTGAAAGTCGCAATTGGATTAGCTGTTTTTATTTAGTTTATAATTGTAACTTTCCCACATTATATCAGTTTTCATCATGCAGTTAATCACATTCGAAGCCGGCTGATACAAATGAGTTGTTGCAGTAATGTCGCTTTTCCCTTTTGCGACGAAGTTTGCGACACCACATATTTAGCACATGGATTACTCATACTTAATTATGTGATATATTTCTAAACGATCATTTAGGTAGCAGTTAGACGAGGAAAACGCGGTCATCTAAGTAACTATAGAATGTAATTTCTCAACTGGTTGGTAATGTATGACTTGTTTCATTTATATTTTGAGAACCTTATGGGCGAAAGGCATCTCATGTCATCAAACAGAGAACCAAAGAACAATCCAATCCACATCTTTGGGATACACTAAAGTTAGATAGCAATAGGTCACACATCCCTTGCTAAATTAGAAAAGGAATAAACTGCCAAAAGATATAGCAATACATTACCATATAATGACTAAAGTTGAGCCACCCAGAGATCGTTATTTCGAAGTTATCAAAGTTGACACAAAATACATGGAAAATATATGTAACTTCCAAACTTTGTGAATGTCCCTATACATTTTCTGTCAAAATTAAAATCTTCAAAAAGCATTTTCTGGGCGCCCAAACAAACCGAATGGCGAGTAACCGACCGTAGACCTACCCTGACAGCACCCGACCGTGCGGTTTCCTTCTATGCGTTACTAATCAAGACACGAATACTCTAATTTACTTTAACTTCTATTGCTAATGGATTTAGGAATGTTTTGTTTAATGAATAACTAAGGATCAAATCTGTATTAAAGCCTGTATAATAAGTACCAAATTCTGAAGGTATCTGGATTTGAGTAATATGAAAATTACTTTATAAAAAATAGGGGATTCGCACAAAATTAGTACGACTTACTCGTAGTTATTAAGAAAATCAGGATAAACACTTATAATAGGTTTTTTTATGGTCTAAAGCTAATTTAAACAAGCTTTAGTCAAATGAGCTTAGACCATAAAAAACCTTGATTGCATATTCGTAGTAACAATTCTGATCGTTTGTTTATAGGTAAACAAGTACCTACTCAGGTCATTTACACCTAATTTTCATTAGAAATCGCGCAGTTACATTGCTGATGAGCGACTTCTGAAAGCCGGTATTCGCTACTTTATCAATAGTGTCTCTGATATTTGTGCAGTGTAGTGGATTTGTCAATATACCATTTTTTGAGCATTGACGGCCGATTTTTATTATTTACTAGCTTTTGCCCGTGACTTCGTCCGCGTGGAATCGTGACTTCTTTCTCCCGTTTTTTACACATTTACCACTATATCTTTGCTCCTATTGGTCGTAGCGTGATGTTATATAGCCTATAGCCTTCCTCGATAACTGGACTATCCAACACAAAAAGAATTAATCACTTCGAACCCGTAGTTTCGGAGATTAACGCGTTCAAACAAACAAACAAACAAACAAACTCTTCAGTTTTATAATATTAATAATATAGATTGATCAGCCACACTAAACTGCTGGTATCCTTAGTGACCGAGACAATAAAGATTTTCCGCCTCGATGCGAATAGAAGAAAATACATGAACAGCTATTTAAATAGTACTTGTACCGTATAATTTGAACCTGATGAAAGCCTAATCGACATTCAATAAATCAACTACGGAACTTATAGTTTACAATCACGTGTAACGAAACCAATATCAATTTAACGTTCAATAAAACCGATTGCATCTGCATTTCATGAATAGACGTCGCAAATTGCTATTCGCGAGGTGAAGGGTTACTAGGTTACCTCATAATTATTGTGCATTTTCAATTAAATTGCATCAAACTCCGCATAGTCAGTAGGCTTTGACAAACAATGTGAAGCAAAACATGCCCATTATGAAAATGAAATCGAATTTCTCTATATGATGTAGTTGTTTGAATAAACGAGGTGTTAAGATCTCTATTCTTTAATAGACATACAATGAATCAATATACATGATTGAGCTTCAATGGATTTCCTGCCATTAGATATGAAAATATTGATATCATAGGTTTTGTCTAGAAATAGAAAGATGTACCTAGTCCATAAACGCTTCCCTTCGATACTAGAAATTAATTTCCATATCTGATACCTTGCTTAAGAGGATCTTGTTCAAGCTGAAGAGGCTATCCATCTATATCGGTATAAACCGGTAATAGCGTCTCGGCCGTAAATGAAAACTGCGGTGACAGCCTTTGGATTCTGCGACGCAGACATGATGAAAATCTCTTAGGAACCCGACAGCGCGTCAAAGAGGCTGTATATAAGTAACTAGCGAAGCACACATATGTATTAAGAGAGCCCCCGTCGCTAAATAAAGACCCGCCGATTGGGGTGCCCACGCCACTCGGCGGAAATTCAATCATATCTACCAGTATAAATAATGCGATCGTGGGGTCCGCCACTGAGCGCTTTTATCATTGACTCACTGCCCACCGCGAACATTATATTGTATTTAAGACGAAAGTAAACAACAAAAAACTAGAGTTAGAAACCTATTAATATAAACATTGACGCGATATTTCTGAACACAGGGTCATGTCTGTAAAAAAATACATTATTATAGGCGATATAATAATTTCAGTATCCCACTATAAATAAAATAGTAAAACGTCCGTTACGGATAGTAAGATGATGTTGCTTCAATAATTAGAGGTAGTATAATGCGCAAACCGGTAAACAATCTCATGTTCATAACAGCGTGACAGATGGACACAGATCACAATCACCATCGCTACGTATGAACTTGTCGGTAATGTATTGTTTACGGAAACATAATAGATTTTTCTTTTATTTTTACGTTCGATTTAAATATACGAGTATTGTTGGCGCGAAAAGTCGCGGGGAGCGAAGTCGCGAGCGCGGGAGTGCGTGGTGCCGCGCGGTGACCCAGGTGCGGACTGCCGGCTGCGGCCGCGGCCCGCGCGCCGGCTCCGCGGGCGGAACGAGAGATGCACATACATGTAATCTGTCAAGTTCCGAAACGGAACAAGATCCTTTGTACACACGGGTGCAAGTCAAGCTACCTTACGTTTCTATTACAATATTTGCAATGTTATCTTTCGCTGATGCTATCTCTTGGGTGATAAGCTTTGAGCCAATCTTACTGACGTGCGTACTTATATAAAAGAGCGGTTCTGCATACTGAAACATTTGATATTGTATGGCTCTACCGCTCAAAAATAATGGATCTCAACACAATCGATTTGGGGCCATGACTTGAAAAAACATTAGCTATAAAAATACACGTGCCTGAATATCGATAAAGCTATTTCCATGGAGAAGTATTCGGAAATAGCAATCATTATATTAGTTTAAAAATTATTTTTTTTTAAATACCAAAATTTTCTTGCTTCTATTTACTTACGTATGTTATGTCTATAAGGCAGGCGTCAAATAATATTATGATACTCAGAATATAAATAATCAACCAACCAATAGCTCTTGGTAGTGCATTAAAACCCAATTCCATTAAAACCATGCTCTGTATTCAATCGTAGTAAAAGCAATCCAGCCGTAAGTAGGTGGGTCAATCAACTTTTCTTTGTCTTTTCGTGTCCCAAGTGTTCAAAAGCAATTTTCAGGAAAAAATGACTTAATTCAATATATTTTATGAAATAAACTTATACTTAGATCATTAAGAAATATGAAAATATTTTTTTGATAAACATTTTAATTAAATTTTTCGTTTTTGGCTAGGTGACCCAGGGGACAATTTTGGGCTCCCATACAAAAATCTGCTGTCCCCACGGCAAGTTTCTCTCTAATTTTCAGGTCTGGTGTGAAAAAACTGTATGACAGCAGATAAATCTTATATGGCATCCCAATCAACAAAGCCCATAGTTTCACGTGTTTAAAGAGACGTCCGAAAAATTTAACGATTTTTTAGGTATTTTGACTTTTGAAATTGTGTCCCTCGGAGTGCAGTTATTTTTTTGTCCCCTGACTTACTTATCTTATATTTAGTATTATGTTTTAAAATGGCACAACTAAAGCTTGCACCTATCAGAAAACGGTCTAGGTCTCACGTGACCATGTCCGTTATTCTCGCGACTGATAATTTAATCGGCAAGTTCATCCGCCGTCAGAGGTGACGCCAAGTGTACGTTTACTGTTCCGCTGGCAACCACGCATTTTCCCAAGTATTTCTTTTATTTTTCATACTATGAACTAAAATGCAATAAGCAATATGGTCTAATATCACGTGAGAATATGAATGAAGGTGAATTGGTGGTTAATGGCGTGTTTATATTTTTTTAAAGGCTAAATGTCTTTGGAGTTACTGGTCCCCTTCCTAACTATTTAGGTGACTCAAGAGACAAATAGAGGTAACACCAGAGACAAAACGCGGTTATTGTATCAATAAAGTTTATTTAATCATACAATAATTAGTTTTTGCTGTAATAACTTGTAATTTAACATTGTTTTAACAATATAAAGCCTTATTATAGTGGTTTTTCTTATCCCATCTTGCCGTCTCATTAAGTAAAGTTCAACATATAACTTTCCTAAAAGCTGATGGATGTACAGTGTTTTACTATTATTTCTCCATATAATAAAGTCTGAAATATTATACCCATACCTGTTACAATAATACTTAGTAATTTTAGCCAATTTTTGATTATACTCAGTATAAATGTAATCTGTTACTCAGAGAAATGATATCATACACCCATGCCAAAACACAAAGGCGCTGTAAGAGAAAACTTACAAAAAGATCGAGAGAAACAAAAAATACATAATATTAAATGTGGTACGTAAATTACGTAATACATAATTCAGGCGAAGAAAGACCATGTCTGACTTTAATCTATTCTATTCGCCTAAAAAGTCCGGGTCCTATTTAGTTACCAATACCATCGTTAACAGCCGTAGGATGTCCATTGCTAATAATAAACCTTCCCATAGTTTTCTATAGAGACCAGTTTGCAAGCAGTTAAGTTGCAAGTCGTCTTCCCATCTCACCGGTGAACTCTACTCTTTTGATAAAAGATCTTCAATCTAGAACTTTCGCTCTCGAAGTTATACCCTCTTAGTTGGATCATTTGTCCCACCTAGACTCGACGAAGCAATTGTCACTCACTTCAAGAGTTGGTTTCCTTAGCTGTATGCATCAGAAATGTAGATCGATAACATCTGGTGCTTAAAACTGTTATGACTATGACATTAGGGTGGAAACCACGTTCACGTCTTGTGTTCAGACACTGAAAAGGGGCCGGATTGGCTTCGAAATTCATTAAACTGCTTAAGCAGCTTATGCTGACTAAGTTCAGCATCCCTCAACTCTTGTGGCTCGGTTCCGAATCCACACAGTCAGTTGGTATTTGGGAGATCCAAAGTCCTCAAAATAATAATGTAGTCCATGCAATATCAAACCTGAGTTTAAAGAGTTGAGAAAGTTGCTTTGGAATGAAGTATTGCTGACGTTGGAGATAATTTCAAGTTTTTAGCTGATGTTTAGGATATGGATTTGATTAACTGTCTGAAGTTGAGATTGGATTTCAGCCGGAAGGTCATCCAATCTTAACTTCAAAGAAGCAGAAGGTATTCAGTCACTGAGACAGATACTCAGGTGATCAGGCACAGGGAAATTTCATTAAAATCCCCTTTAAGGGATAGAGGTGTTACATTTCAGCCAAGATTCGGGAGGACGAGCTGTTTTAGGGCAATTACAAGACACAAAACCCCAGAAATTTTATGCCCTACCTGTTTCTCCGAAATAATTAAGAGCCTCTTAGGTAGTTGCCAGTTGCATTATATGAATAGCTTGAGCGAGAACGATCTTTTTATTCAATAATATTATTCAGGCTTATCCTCTTCTGAGGTTAGCCCAAATTGAAGTAGAGAAATGACAAAACGTACTGCTTAACCTTGAAATAAGATGATACGGTCGTGATTTCTATCTTTTCTTACAAAGAAAGGCATATACATTTGTTATGCTTGTAAAACTTTTTGATAAAATTGTTGTTTATTTGCATATTATTGTCTCTTGGGTTACATATTGTCTCCTGACAAACCATATTGTCCCCCTGTTTTTGCGCAGATTTCTGTGTTTTATTTCACTGACAAATATTGTACCACGAAAAATATTATGTAGAACTTTAAAGGTTTATGAGATAAGTTAGCCCAAGAAGTATTTTTATTATGTGACTGTTTTCTAAAGAATTATAAGAACTTTTAGGATTGATTTTTGGATTAGTGACTCAAGAGACATAGTTTTCAGGTATATAAAAAAAGTCTTAATAGTTAATAAATATGTGGTAACTGATTTAGAATGTTATTAAATAGATCTTGCTAAGACAGTTATTTATGTACCGATTTTTTGTTATTTTATTGGTCAAAATAACGGTCACCCAGGGGACTGATTTTTAGGTCCTTAGCTGGACTGAGATAATTTACTCGTAAATCACACATCAAATTTCGTGCCCTTTCTTGGAATATGATTGATCAATAATTGAGGAACACGGATCTTTTGTAAAAATCATGATCCCCTTAACTTTTTTATTTCTCTCAACTTTTCACGTTGGGACAGAGAAAAGTTGATTCACCCAGGTATATCACGGAACTTAAAATCAAAACTCGTAGAATTGAAAATGAACCAAACTTACCTTACTTCCTTCAATGATAAATTGATAAGTTTTCGAGCTGAAGAACTCCGGAATTCATTTAAAGTTTACTAAATGGAAACCGCAAAGAAAAAAAGATGTCCCAACTACACGCAGGAAGGGAAGGAAAACTTTTTTCACTTGTAACAAAGAAAGTAAATTGTACATTTCTTTCTAACGCTTTTCTTTCACGATTCGCTTTAAATAAGTAAATACGATCTTTGAACTGTTCATTGTCGAGTAATAAGAAAAAATCGGGTCGATTTCTTGGCACTCGTCATCTTCTCGGCTGTCGAACTTCAGGCTCCTCCATCGGTGATAGTGATGAATCGTCACAAGACATGTTTACCACAATGAATTCAATGAGTGATTCAAAATATTTTCAATTATTTTAATAGTTTTTACGTAAACCTTAAAGTTTTGCTTCTTTTTAAACCAGTAAAATAGACATGTGATAGATGTCACTACTGTCGCAAATATTTAAGTAGGACATAAGTATCCTCATTGGGTTGCTTAGCTGTCAGACGCTTAAGTTTACAGTGATCATGATTTGAGTACTGTCAGTTGTGTTGTGCAACGCAAATTTCGAGTTAAGCACTAGTTGATGTTCAATTTGAGTATACTCAACCTCAAATGCTCAAACTACACTTAAACTTAATTCAGAAACAAAAATACTGTTGAGACATACTTAAGTCGAGCTTAAGTTGTAATCAACGCCAAATGCTCAATTCAGAAACCGGCTGTCAGTCACTATTGTCAATGGTACTGAGATAGGACAATATTTATCCATTTGAGACATAATAAAAATCAAAGGGGGGGGGGACTTTGTTCTCATGAGATAGCAGTGCAGATATATTCGGAAATGCATCAAGAAGGTCATATTGTGTATCATGATTAAATGAAAATTTTATCCATCTGGGATAATGTACGACTCATATCGTGAAACGTCCTACCTCACATTTGAAGGCCTTTGCCCAGCAGTGGGATGCTTACAGGCCGACTTTACATTACTTTTTTTACTCGTAAACTACATACTACCTAATTTATATATTGAAGCATATTTATCTATTTTGTATATTATTATTACTGGTGGTAAAAAAGTAAACTTAAGTATGAACTAAGTATAAATGAGTACAGGGTACAAATGTTCGATTAATTTTTTCTGAATAAAGTCGCCAGCGCTGACGCGACAGTCGCTTATTCAATAAGGGCATGAAGATTCCAGTATTCCCAGTAATCCTACAGGGGCATCCAGCCACTTTTCCTGTTACGGTAAACAGGTAACGAGAGGTCTGAATCATTTTATACCGCGAAAAGATTATACGCTGACGACTTGAAGTAGTCACCCTTGTAGTAAAACAAAAAACGCGTTGCACTTATAAGCTGTAAAGCTTTGAGCGCTCAGTAATCTGTAACTAAGAAGTTATAGAACTATTTATGGATACTGACTCTATGCCTATAGTTGGACCGCTTTTGAGCCGGGAATATCGAATTTATAAAGAGGAACTTAGACTGTAACCAAACTTATCTACACGAATAATTTATTTAGTTCTATGAACAGTGAGGTTTATTTTTTATTTAACTTATGTTGGGCAGAGCTGCAGGCTACTAGCAGGGCCTCGGGTGGCGGATAGTGAACGGCCACCAGATATGGTGGTTAGCTGTGAATATGTTCAAGCAGTCCCCGACCAAACAGCAGCAGGATTACCAGAATGTAGGGGAGTCTAGTGGGATGGGCTTCTCTATTAAAAGCTTAAATATTCAGTGACGATCCTGTGCCATAGGAAGTCAACGCCGCCATCAAATAAGCATTCCCTTGGTGTTGGTTAGCAGCAATGTCATTACTAGCAGAAGGCTGAACTATATGTAGTATATCAGGGAAGGCTTTCGGCTGGGTATAAAGAGGCGGGATATCCCCGGTTCTCAAACTGCGATGTGGAAGGTTAAAAGGAAACCACCACAAAATTAGTGATGTTTATGGAAAATAAATCTCCACCGACAGGGGCCTAACATGATGATGATTAATTTTAACTCTTTCTTTCTCAACAAGCTGCAGTAAGTTGGCACCAATGAAAAGGCAAGTTTTTCACGCAGCAGCCAACAGGCTGCAGCCTGCGTCGAATTCTCGTCCCTTACAAGGAGCGACGCGGTATTTTTATACCCACCGGGGTTAGAACCGGCCCGTATGCGCGCGCACCGAGTAATTAGATTGCAACCGGTAACCATTTAAATATGCTCGATTCACAGCGCAACCAATACTTTGTAAACACCCATTGAATGCTCACAAGCAAACCTAAACAGCTCGCCTGGTATTTGATGATCATTATAAAGACATTTTATTGTTCATCACAAACAATGCTGGTGTTACACTGACGAATTTCTCTTCAGTGAGACAGGCCATTACACTACCCGCATAACAGACTGACAGAATCTATTTCACATTTTTACGTTCATAAATTAAGAGGACGTTTCACGTTATGATAGTTAATCGGTAATTAGAATCGATCATCCGGTAAGAGGCGTAGCTCGAATAACGCATCGGGCGCACTACATATCTGCGTTGCGTGTAGTGTGCATTTTCACTGAAAACGGAGTGACGCTCCAGTATGCGCGGTTGTGGTAGAAATTGGGTCGCATACCTTTGTGTAACGTCCCGTGAGCAATACGACGACATCGAAATAATACACCACGTTGGCATAGCCATTGAAATGCAATTACTAGCGTATGGAACTGACACCACAACAAATTTCTCGCGCCATGATTTGACGCCACTTGGCATCAACACATACAAACAGTTTAATAAATCACATTAAATTTCTTGTCATCATATTGCGACACATTTTTTACTTAGCATTTTTCTATAGTATAGTAATAACTACCTACTGGCCCTAGCGCGCCTCAGCACACATGTGTCTTCCTGGCGCTACGGACGTTTTGCAAAGACAAAAAGATTCAATTTTTACGCTAGCTGAAAAAGCGAACACCAATTTTCAGAGCTCGCGAAGTCTAGCGCTTAAAAAAACATGTGATACAATTTTGATGGCCACTCTGTTCGGTTCAGGGTCTGCAACATAAGCAAAACTATTGCTTGAATAAACTAACTCGCTTCGACGATGTAAAACACCAGTTTTAATAAATGGGAATGTCGGAAAGCTGCTGGAGGCGTTTAGACGCGGTCATATAAGTTACGAGTACATTTCAGCGCTGCTGAATTTGTTATTGTTTCGCTTTGTTCGGTGAAACTGGCCTATGTAATAACAATGGAGGAATTAAACCTGGCAAAGTTTTACTTGTGATTTCGCGTAGTAACGGGAACAAAGTTACAGCTGTATTCACACATCGCGCGCGTTGAACAATGCCGCCGTCCACGAACGTTTCATTCAAGAAGTGCGCAACAGGAACCACAACGACAACTGCCCACTGTGAAGTTTCAACTTGGTCGCCGTCACTTTTATACTACTGTAACTCGTAAAGCCAGGCGTGTCATAGCACTTGCAAAAACTACTTTTTTTTCAAAAAGTTGACTTTGAACTTGATACTTGAGAGGACTGACTAATAAAAATTATACAGTGCGTGGCCTGTAATAGTAGCAAAAAATTAAAATATAAGCCCTTTAGGTAACCAGTAATCAATTCTATATGGTTTTAATTTATTATAATGAAATATAAATTTAATGGTATTTTCTAACAAAATAAATCGAACCAGCAACGTATTGCAAACAAAAGTGCCCAGTCATAGAACTTGACATTAGTCATTTACTACAACGACTTAGAGATTTTGATATACATTGACTAGGTATTATAACTTTGGATTACTATATCTCTGAGTTACAGCATTTTAGAGCACTATGACCAGGTAAGGGTAACTACGTATACTCTGTGGATTAAATTTTTTGCTCCTATTACAGGCCACACACTGTATATTCTAACTATCGGTCCCCTGCGAATGCGTCGTGCGTTTTGAGTTTGTTCCCTCCCCTCTTATCGCAGCGTGATGTTTTATAGCCAACAGACTTTCTTGACAAATAAGCTATCTAACTAATTTTTTTTAAATGGGTCACTTAGTTCCTGTGTTTAGCGCGTTCAAACAAACAAAAAGAACTCTTCAGCTTTATAGTATTATTAGTATAGATAGATTCAAAGATGAGTGTGTGTCAATCGAAATGCCGTAGTAAACGACCTCACTCCCAGAACAAAGAGGGAGTCGACATCGCGGCCAGCGAACAATACCATCCCGGTCCTGTAGATACACAATACTGTTTAAAATACTTTTTTTCATTTACTTCGCAAAACCAACAGATGAAATGTAGGTAGGACGAGCTGGTGAATAATGAATATTCTCGGTCTTACTTCAATAACCATTCAGAGCTTGATATCTATTCAGAGTTGTTCTAGAATGCACATACATATTATTACAATGATATAATCAAAATAAAAACAAGATCGTAAATATTGCTCAACTTTTCCATAGAGTGGTCATTCGTGAGAAAATGTTTTTTCAACGTTTCTAATATGAAACGACTCTATATTACACCTTAACCAAAAAGTAATGCAAATATAGGTGCCTTTGACTAAGATATAACTTCAGGAAGCCAACAAACAAATATTTATGTAATCAATTTGTGAGTAACTAAGAAACCATTTAATAGAATACGATACATGTATGTTAGACAGTTGCTAGTTAAAAGGGAAATACAACCAACCAATTTTAATAAAGCATTTGATACTCCACACATAACATCCACTCTATACATAACATTTTTATTCTACGGTCTCCTGCACCCAATTACCATCTTTCTGCATGACCTAAAGGTATGACTGGGAGAGAATGCTTTTAGCATTAAGTCCACCTTTTATACCACTCTTAATCGTGCAATAAAGTTTTTAAATAAATAAATAAGGCGCGGGACTCACGTCTACGGCGCGGCACCGTTCACCGCACTGCGAAACGGCGCGTGCGGCGCACGGCGACCATGCGGTCCATAATCGTAGAGGCAGCAGATTTTTGTTTTATATTGTTTCCGTTCTGACCATGCTACACGGCATCACAGTATAAATTGACCATAATTACGGGCACAAGGACCATTTTTATAGGTTTATTTTTATATTCCTTCTTTTATACATTGTTCTTTTTTCTTGTACACATTTTAGTTGTTTATACTATTTATCTTTTAAGTTGTATATATTATTTCATAAATGTATATTTAAATCTAGCAATTGTCAATAAAATCATATATTGAGTTAAATTACAGGCATATTATATACACCTCTACATCCATTTGATACATCCCGTATGTATAGTTTCCAGTTAGAGTTTCCATTTGAGAGTGGAAACGTGTTTTCCGGGGCTAATTAATTATTTAGAGTAATTGCTAACCTTCTCTTTGGTTCCCGATTTCGAACTTGTAGTGTTTCTTCGGTCGGATTAGACTCTACACACACGCGAGACTCAAAGGATTAACTAAACCTTTGAATATCTGATTCCGAACTCAAACAGTTTAATTAATTAACAGTTATTCCTCGTGTGTGAAAGTTACAGGCAGGATTGTGAGGTTGAAATTTAATGGTGTCGATGTTAGAAAGAATTAAAGGAAAGTAAGTTATTTCAGATTAAATGGAAAAAATGTTTTACATGGGCGCACCGCCCTGTAATATAGCCGCACAAAGAAAATGCTATTTTGACGTTTTAAATTTTTACACACATTTTTGGAAAAATGTAAAACTTCCAGACTTTTACAATTTTTCTATACATTTTCCATCAAAATTGAAAACGTCAGAATAGCATTCTCTTAGCGGCTAATCTATAACATATAATAAGACTGTATTTAATAAAAACAAAAATTTTCTAATATTAAAATTTTTTTTCTTAAATAATTTTCTATTATTTAAGAAAAAACATTTTTTGCCCTAAATCGTGGAGAGTGGAGAAAGTGTAGGAAGTATTTGCGCTGAGGACACTATAGGCTCCAAATACATTTTTTTCATACTGGTCGATTGTGTAGAATGTTATTATCATCTCTAAATAGTTTAACAGTAAATAAACAATGCGTCCAAATATTATTACAGTTTATTAAAACACTTGATACAAACAGGCACAGAGTTTTCTTTGTAGTTCGACAGTGTTTAAGATATGGATGTTGTATAATTTTGATGCGTGAATTCTTCAATTTGCGACATTCGTATGCTTGCGCTTGTGGTTGTTCACAATATTTGAGGATAGGTGGAGGTGGGAGTGGGATAGGGTGCCTGTTCCACTTTCTTCGGTATATCCTGAGAAAATTACATTACTTTAATGCTATACCAAAATAGAACATTCCAAGTTAGCGTGAATGCAGGTGCAAAAATAGTACAAGTGATCTGCTTTAATACGTCGTGTATCTTTTTCAATTAAACAGTCTTGTTAATTCTACAAAACTAGTGTCAGTTCTTAACTTCTAACAGACACATACACACGTGGAACAACGCAAGAATAGTTATACCATGTTTTTACTCATTCAGATATTTCTGTTACGCGAGTTGCCAGAAAGTGACAAAACACAGAATAGGACTACGGTTATACCTATATTGATCAAACAGAGAGGACTGAAAGATGATATTGTCAAAGATCTCATGAAATGCAGCTAGGGAATGGAACTCGCTGCCTACTGAAGTTTTTCCTAAGGAATATGACCTGAGTCTCTTTAAGGCAAGAGTGAACAGGCTGCTACTAAGCAGATATGCACCATCCTAGACCTCATCTACACCTGAACACCGGGTGCGATCGAGGTCAAATATCTGCTTAGCCGAGAATAAAAAAAAAATGCTGTGCTAATAGTGTCGAAGGAAATGCCGAACGTTTTACCAGGTTGTGAATTTTTTAATGTAAAATTAAAAATTAAATTACAAAAAATAGGTTTATTAAAGATATAACTACGTAAGTAAAAGGATATTTGATAAAGCAGAAAATCAAAAAATTGAAATTGTCTACGCCAGAATGTAAAAAATTTTGCTTCAGACTTCGGCCACAGTCCACAGATTATAACTCTGCGTGACAGATTTTATGTATTTTCTGACAGAAGGCCTATCTCAAAATGTCCACTAATAATGATGTTGAACGAAATGCCCATACTATCTTTATGGGGATGCGAAATCAATTTATGTGGAACGAGTGAAGTGGAAGCAAAGTGGACACAAAGTGTCTGTGCGGGGATCGTCAGGATTCATGTTTTAAAAAAAATATAAAATATTTATAAATAAGACACAAGTGTCGTTTGCGAAGCGATCACGCATTTAGTTGACGTTCGGTTTCAGTCAAACTCACTTATAAATGAGAACGGTACATCTTTAATGACTACAAATGACGGCTACCAACCATATTTGACTGCGTTTTCGGTTAGAGAATAGCGCAACGCCAAAATAATAGAAGAATAGAATAATCGATGCGCCTTTATTGTGAAATAATGTACATATCTCGTACACAAAGCTTCCTGCGTGATTCTTTCACTGAGACAAAACCATGAGAGATAATTTTCATTTTTCGAATTTTATGGTTATAATAACTATAAGACATGACGGGTCTACACGCGAATAAAACTTATGAGCTTATCTTCAAGTCGCTATCCTGTCAATTTATCTAGTGCTGTGAGGGTGGCAGAAGAAACTTCGGGCCGCTCGCGTAGGCAACGTCGCAATCCACCAGTTGACTCGTGACCACGGCAGTTGCAATACAGCCGAAACGTCGAGCAGTGAGTAATAGCAACTAATAAGTTTTATTCGCGTTTAGACCCATCATATCTAATAGTTATTGCACTGCAACGCGAAAGTTTAAAATTCATGGTTATAAGTAAGCCACATAGCACTGACCTGAGGTCCTGCAGCAGCGCCTCGCCCTGCGCGATGGTGGCCGCGCATGCGTCGAGGCTGGCCGCGCGGTGCGTGGCGCACTGCTCGAGCGCGCGCCTGGCCGCCTCGGGCGTGTCGTCCGATGCGCACACGCCGCCGCCGCTGCGGAGAGTTTCCAGCCATTGCAGGAGCTGCGGGAATATAGCGTTTTTAGTATGTACTTGGTCAATAAATGGGTTGCAAACTATTCGTAGATGTATTTATTCATAATTGTAAAAACACTTATCATCCATATTTTAACTGTATACGTTTGAATCTGTATTAAAAAAATCTTGTGATAGGAATGATCAATGGAAGATGACCTAAAACATTGTACTTTTTTTTAATTTTTAATTGAATAGAATGGGTCGTCAAGGAATTGAAAACTAACCAATTGTAGTAGGACACCTTAACATTACCGCAAATTAACTGAATAGGTGGGATTTAGAGAAATTAGTAGGATTGTTGTGATTTGGCAGAGTTCTGGCTACATATTGAATATTGCGTCCACCAGGCAGTATGAAGAATGCTGGGTTCTTGCTGAGCGTCTCCTTGTTACGCGGGTCTGAGGCACTATTAAACACTAAAGACATACAGACACGCACCTCCTTCTCATGTGTATACAGTAACACTGCCAAGTCAAGGCGGCGTCGGCGGCGGTCCACTCTCGCTGCAAACGCGGCCACGTGCGCCTCCAAGTCGCGAGCCACGCCTAACACTTCTTCGGGATCACATTCCCCAGACCGAGCCAACTCCTCGGCCGCGGCTAGCAGTTTCTCAGCGTTTGTGTATGTGTTCTGAAAAACGTTTTAAGATTAATAACCTGTAATCTACAATACTAAAGCCATGTTTATAGATTCGTTTATATACATGGTGACTTTGCAAGCAATTGTTTTAATTATCGTTAATATAGCTGGCTGATTTTGTATGGGGCACCTGTTTTTTTTTTAAAGATTTTAACCATGACCCCATAGTAAACGTTGTTCATATTGATAGTCTCATTCTACTCCAAAAATATGCAATAGCACTCCCTTGCAATAGCTCCCGGTATAAAGTTTGACACTTGTGTATAACGAAATTGACTTTTACAAATAAGAAAGTTTGTTATGTTATTGATTAAAAGTTTGTTTCCGTGGAAGAAAACTTACTTGAGCAACATTTTCAAAATGTTCATGAGATTTCTGATATACTCTTGCTTTGTGGAGATTCCTTCCTATTCCTGTATTCTTCTGCAAGAACACTTCACCATGATTCGCCAACCAGTCGAGCACCTTAAATAGAAAATATAATATTAGATTTCGAAGCCACATTTATGAGACGTGACAACGCAGAAATCACTAGACTGTAGAATGTTTTTTGTTTAACAATAAGAATATTGCCCATTCTATAGTTTCTCTATATTATACGCACCCTTTTGGCATAATAGGAAGAAGGAAAATGGATAACACTACCTGCCTATACGGTGGTATTGTTCGTGGATCAAGGTCTGACCGAATACCATCTCGGTATTGTATGCATGAACTAGATCTCACGTCAGTTCACGAGGTATTTTAGCTGACAGCGCCTTAGCCATTAACAACTAAGGTGCGTCAGCAGTGTCGTGTTGTCATCAAGGTGACCCTGTTACAATGTCGCCACACAGCATTTACGGGGTTTCATTTATTTCTGGGGATCACACACAAATAAATACCAGAGGTATATACTAATTTCTCACCTGCCTACAATCCTCTTTGTACAGAAGCAGCGCTAGTCGCTGATGCAGCTTGAGCCTGGCCTGGTGGTAGCGCGCCTCCAGCGCTCTATGGTGGCCTAGTATCTGGTGTATGACAGCGAGGACATGGTTCGCGCCCGAGCTGTAGTCGGCGGCGGGGTCGCCTCCGCTGCTGCCTGCCGTGCTCACCGATCCGTCGCTCTGCTGATAAGGTATGTTTTCATGAGCAAGTGGTATAACATTAACAAAATCAGGGAATTTAATTGTTAAACATTGTATTCTTTAAATACGTAGCTGCGTTGCGACTAGCATTTGACAGAAGAGTGATGTCGATTTCAGAATTCAGGCCAAACATAACTTCACTGCTCAGTAAATCTGTCGCTGCTTGTACATCAGTTGACAATGAATGATTATTCATAGTCAGAATTATTATATTTCGATTTCTTTGCGGGGTTTAATTAATTATTCTTGTGAGTATATGTACAAAAATGCGGCTTCATGTGATAGTTATCAAATACCTTATATGGAATTGTGTAAATCAATCGTATTCATTTGACAGTTCAAAACGTACGATATGATCTGTCAAACGGCTAAGAACAAAGGGTTTGACAGATCATACCGTACGTTATGAACTGTCAAATGAATACGATTGCTTTACACAATTACCCCTCTTAAGCATAAAACTTACCATGTCAGCAGGATCCGTTTGATGGCACACTTGAACTAAGTGATCTAGCTGGTATAACAGCTTTTTACTAGTCGAATGGACCTGTGGGAGAAAGAGAGAGATATAGAATCTTATTTGATAAAAAAACAATCCAATTATTTAACTAAGGGAATGATTCTGTGACGTGTGACAAGATAGTATGGAGGAGACAAACATTTGCACCGACTAACTACTATTAAATTTTATTTTATTTTATTTCACATTTGTTGATTGTATGGTGGTATTTGTTTTCACAGATATGCCAGCTGACAGCTAACAATTATGAAACTGAACAATCCGGAGTCATCAAGGATGTCGCCTTGTTGGTAAGGTCCGTTTCCGTCAATATTAAGCGTTTTTTGGTGTTTAAGTCAAATCTGCATGTCACGCACGATGCCGTTATGTAAACAAAGCAGCTGTTGTGACCAAAAGATGGTAACCTCATTGCCCATGTCACGCAAGTGTTGTTTTCAAATCAATCTACGTGTTTGTGATGTGTATTTACCACACACTGACATCTATTTTTTTATTGTGTCTGGCGTAAGAGCACGGTTTACTCCTTGATCGCCACTGCTGTTTGGAATTGGAGTGATTAGTGTGTGGCTGAATATTTATGGAATTATTTTAGACTGTTGACTACGTTCTTTAGAAGAGAATGAAAAATATTTAACGTCGTTTCTTTAGTAATAATTTCAGAGGCTTCATT
>OY757251.1:3647255-3683545 GCA_963584085.1 Pyrausta aurata
ACCATATAAGGAAACTGTGCTCAAAGTTTGTTAAATAAGTAAATAAATGTTGATTAGTGTGATACCTACATTTCGTTGTTTTTACTTTGAGACATGTAAGTGTACTCGCAAATTCATTAAAATCAACAAGTATATTCAATGCGTGTGCAAGTTCACTAGCTGGATCAAGTTTTGTATATTTACGGACATCTTACTCACTGCCTTAGGAAAAAGTAATTAAACAATAAATTGTACGATATCAAAATCTGTTTAGCCAATTAAATCAATATCCTTAAATGTAATATGGCTACCCAAAGGGTTATTGGTTATATTACCTTTGGGTAACTATAAAAAGTATAGCTACAATTAAGTAATTGTCATAAAATATGTGGAAGTAAGCTGCATACCTTTTACATAGAATATTTAAGTGATGATGATACACAGTCGTACCTAAAACGAGTAGGTACAAGAATAGTTCAAACTACGTACATATCCGGAACAAAAAAATACCGAGACTAAGTAGATTGTTAAAATAAGTGCCGTATCTTTGAGAGACTTAAACTAGCCAATTTTCCGTAATTTGTACTGGTAATAATTGTCTCTAATATTTTAAGTCACATACGAGTAAATTCCAATGGTTGATTCTTTGCAACTAGACGTAAATAAAGGCTAATAAATCGTGCATTATTAAACTATTTCCTTGGAAGCTGCGTTAGTTAATGATGGATGGTATGGTTACACTAGGAAGTGAATCATTGCTGGTCCGTGGGTCTACGTGACATCTGCCATTGTTTGTTGACCTTCCTTTAGGAAAATGACTCGGTCCCTTAAGCGGCGAGCAACCTTTGTTGGCGAGATGGGCGATATGTATTCGGCTCACAGCGGCTTGGCGTCAGCGGTGAAAAAGAATCACTCATCAAACATTGAATGACCCGAGCTTTGAAAAGCTTGCAATCCTCTAATAGCGTACATGCAGCGATGCCGATGCTAAAAGTAAATTAAAGCCATTGAGACTTCGCCTGCTGGGGCACAGGGGCGCGGGGGGAGGTGCGAGCGGGTTGCATGAGGGATGCGGACGGCGCGGATTCACTCGACCGCACACACCCCCACAGTCGCCCCACTCGTTCCCCACAGGCGAGGTCTCAATTTCGTTCTACCTTTACATATTGAGAGCAACTACAAGACACGAAATGTCTAAGAACTGAGAAAGAGAAATATTTATGTCTTAGAAGTAAGAAAAAAATGTCTAAGAACGAAGAAAGCTAAATGTCTAAGAATTGATTTAGGAAAACACGTGGAAGAGCATTCCACCCCATTCTCATTGCTAATACTTGGTAAAACTCTTATACCGCTATTTGGTAACAAATCTCATCTTCAAGCATAATCCTAATGTAGTCACGAATCCCTATCCAATAGCCCGGATATTATGTTCACAGAATTAAAAAAAAACTAGACTTATCCTTCTGTGGACATTGTAAGTAACTCAACAATGTAAGTATCTTTCAATACTTTTAACCGTTTGTGCAACTGAGCTCACAGTTTATTTATCAAATAGGAGGCTTCTGTCAAGCCTGGTTGCGCGTGCGCCGCTGGCTAGCGGGCGAAGGGCGCGCATGCTCATGTTTCCTTTGAGATACGACATTACCAATATCACTCAATTATACGCTATTTATTATTATTTTATGATAATTTCAGCTCCAAGAGATGGATATCCTTATTAATGGCGCCATTATTGCCATTTACTTATTATACCTACCTGATTTATGTTCAAAAGCTACTATGCCACCCGAAGACTGTATTACGGTGGCATGTTTATTTAGCTGATTCAACAAGACATAGCAAATCTTTGGGTGTAGTCCAGAGTTTTGATGGACAAGTGGGGTCGGTTTAAGTTTTATTGCTCCATTGTTCCTTGTACGAACAGCTTATTATACAATAATTGAGTTTTGATGAATGAATCCGCTACTGTCAACACATTGTTGCAGCAGTTGCAGTTTTGGGGACTGATTTTTTTCTCATTTGCCACCCTTATCCAAATGGGAGTATCGGTCAAGGTGCAAGGATCCCGTTTTTACCCTTTGGGTACGGAACCTTGAAAGTAAGCAAATGTTTTTAGAACGACATGTAACTGAAATACATTGTTTTACCTTAACGTTACACCTATCTCGGTATTAATCTCATCTAACATCTGACATCAATTAATATTATTAATATATTTATTCCACGATAAGTAAGTGCCAGTATTAATTTCGTCCACGTAGTTTCGCTGAGTATTTAACTCGTCGCACTAACTTCCGCGGTTTCGGTTTCAAACTGGTTTAGTTTGACGGCTGATATTCGTCTCATCGCCGGCCGAGACCTTCCGACCGAGGATTTGTACGACCGCAAAAAACTAGTTACTTCCGGAAAAACCGCCTTGCTCCATTGGGCTTTATTCGGCAATAAATTTAAGTCGATAGTGCGCTCTATTGATAATTTATTTGTTTTATATTTACCCATTTTGTTAGCCGACTGACCCAGAGTTTGTTTTGACCTTCGGTTTATGAATGCGCCATGTTTACGCATCACTTATGTTTTTAGAATGCTTAAAAATAGGAACTTGTGGAAAATACCAATTTAAGTGAATTCAAATAAATCTCAATGATGATAAAATAATTATAAAAAACTGCTGGTTTTTGTCACCACAAGCTATCTATAGTAGATACTCACTGCGGCGCATGCAGTGCTTCTAACTAAGGGTACTGAACGAATGACATCCAATTCCCTTGCAATTAGAGATAATTGTCAGTCATCCTCCTTTTTCTTCATTTACAGTATATCTGAACCTTTTGTAGAATCTGCAAGTTGTCCATATCCATTTGTAGGTGCCCGGGTACCTTCCAACTTACCCGTATCGTCTTTGAGCCGCAAACAAGTCAAGATTAATGTCAGTCATTGATCATTACTACCACTACACAGATTCTTCCAAACTGTGCCTAACGGTTTTCGGTGTTGAGCATCGCCCTCAGTCCGCACTTATCCACTTTGTACAAGACTTACTCTTACCTACTGACATTGGCCTCATACGCCGAAGTATTTAATCGACGAATTTTGTTAACAAGCACAACTTCCGTTGTACACAGTAATCTGATTAATGAACACTTGACAGCACCGACCAGTGTACATTTTATGAGGTCTTCAAATTAATCATGCTTTGTTCTTATATTTCCTGATCGTTTCCTACTGGTTTAAGATGAATGTGATGCTGATTGGACATAAACCTAAGCTGGAGTATAATATTGATACCTATTCGATCGTTCTTGACCACATGCTTTAAACAGAGTACCTATTTCAGTTTTAGTCACCTTTTTTGCTTTTTGGTAAGGTACAGGCGAGTTTTACAATTCATTCATCAGTCTCCTTTTTATGGTTCCGTAGCCGAATGGCAAAAAACTGAACCCTTAAGTAAGTATAGTTTCGTCAAGTCTGTCTGTCTGTCCGTCCGTATGTCACAGCCACTTTATTCTGAAACAATTAGCATTAAACAGTTGAAATTTGGTAGATAGGTATCTTGTTAACCACTTACGATTCTCATACAAAAAATAAAAATTACGAATATTTGAGGGCATAAGTACATGAAACTAAAACCTAAATTTATTTTTTACTCAAACCAATGATGGATAGGTCTAATGACATCGAGGTTCCTATAATCTGCATTTTCTCTAAAAGTCTAACGTTTGAGAGATAGACGCTAACAAAGTAGTAAAATGGGCGTCCTCCTAACCTAACCTAACCTAACTTTCAAACTAAGAAAGTGTACATTTTAAAATAAATACATTTAATGTAAATATTAGCAAATACTTTCAACGAAAATTGGTTTGAACGAAATTGAAATAGTAGTTTTTTTAGATATAGCATATTTTCAACAACCGCAAACAATACTTTGTTTTTCATACAAACGCCATGAAAACAAAGTTATATTTGCTGTCAACAAAATATTGTGGTATTTATTTTGGCTAAGTGGAAGTAAGTGGATCCCCAATTCAGTTAAAGTTGGCATGGAACCCTCAGTGCGCGGGTCCAGCCAGCGTAGCCAGCTTTTTTGCTGTCTGTAGAAAAGATGGGTATTATATTAACGCCCCTGGAGGCCAATTCTCGTGCAGTTCGTATACGAAAAAACCGGTCAAGTGCGAGTCGGACTCGCGCACTGAGGGTTCCGTGCCAACTTTAACTGAATTAGGGATTTTTACTTCCACTTAGCCAAAATACCACAATATTTTGTTGACCGCAAATATAACTTTGTTTTTCATAGTATTTGTATGAAGAACAAAGTAATGTTTGCGGTTGTTGAAGATGTGCTATATCTCAAAAACCACTAGTTCGATTTCGCTCAAACCAATTTTCGTTGAAAGTATTTGTTAAGATCTACATTATGTATTTTTTCCAAATTTACACTCGCTTAGTTTATGTAATGCTAATAGTTTTAGAATAAAGTGGCTATGACATACGTTCTCTAATCCGAAGAAAAAAAGACGACAGTTGGCCACAATCGAAGAGATGAAGACGGCACGAAGAAAGAAGAAAGAAGCTCTGAACAAGGTCACAGAAAATATTTTTATACCACTTTGTTTTTATAAAAAGACATTTGCACAACTGTGTTGTATCCGAGCAGGATTAATTTAAAGGGATCAAAATCGATATATTTACATAGAAATAATTCTTTTTTGAACAACATAAAATTCGCGATACTTTTTGAACAGACTTTGTATTTACGTGCTTCCTCTACTACCCTGTATAAGCTTTGTGTGGAAGAAGATCCTTCGGAAATAAGTCCGCCTTTATTGAACTAAGCTACTTATATCTGTTTGTAGTGTTTCGTCTTGTTGTGTCATATCATTAGTGCAACAAGGCGTATTCAGTCAATCAGCTACAACAAAACTAAGTACCTAGGTATGTAGATCACTTAGTCAAATGATTTTGTTAAACATTGTTACCTTAAATACTAGATAAGATAAATACTTACACGGGAATCACCTGTACCAAAGCAGGTAAGTACTTGACAGAAGACTCCACCGCTATTAACTAAATTATAACTAGTCAGTTACATTACAATACACATAGCGTGGCGGTAAGTGTGACATTTAGTATGTGCACAATTATCTGATATCGACAACTTGTGGACAAGTGCCCTAAGCAGGTGATTACAACAAACAATGCTCTCGGCTTAGATCTATTTATTATAGTAACGTCAGGGGCACTCTATAGAGATTTATAGAGATTGGAATTCAATGAATGGATAAGTATATGACACCACAAATAGTTGACAAACTTTTTATTGTCTATCGAACAAAACCCTGCACGTCCGAAGTTTTTGTATGGTTTCGGGGATATGAATTGGATATGAATATACTTGAGAATTGGAAACTAAACAGAATATGGGGTGTTCAAGTGTTTTGGATTTTCGAATGGTGTCTTAAGGATTCAATTTTGCTTCGTTACCTGGAGTATTATAAAAACAAATACCAAGCTCGAAATATTTCGAAAATACTACTTCCGGCTGTACTATCATAATTTTTTCGTCCCAAACCCGCACATCGAACCAGTCCATTAAGTGGAATGGAGCAGGAATGTCGATGATAAAAAACGCGAATCATTTCGTAAGAGCGGACCTGGATTATCCCGAGAGGCTCGCGTAAAAATGTGGTTTCGCGTGTTTCGTTGCACCGGATAAGGCTGCGCGTAGGGGCGCGCGCGCACGTTTCGTGTTCTCATTCGAGTCCGAGTCAGCGCGCGAAGCGGATCGCCCTGCGGTTGAGGTCGTGCGCGTGTCGGTAAAGTCGATAATACGGTGAAGTCGTGTCGTGCCTGATAACTGTGATGTCTAAAGACAGCTCGAGGTTTAGCAGGCTGGGCGTGCTGGCCCCCGCGGCGCTGTCGGCCTGCATGGACGCCTCCGTGCTGGCCGTGCCCGCCGCCGGCGCCATCGTCTCCACAGTCCTCAAGGAGCTCAGCAAGGCTTTCATGCTGAAAAAGTGAGTTATTGACGTACCTACTATGCTCATATCACTTATTTAATTGAAGTCGGTCGCAACTGGTGGCTGGTGTATTCCCAATTTCAGAAACTGAGCAACTGCTCAAACGTATTTTACAAAAATCAAATCTGTATAGGCAGCTAAGGGAGTCGGTTGGATGGTTAACCCAAACTTTACTTAGGTTACTTAGATATACTATTTATCGCTAGTTTTAAGATACAAGATCGCAAGAGACGTTGTTTATTACCTATCTTGGACTGGGGATGAAATCCGAAAACTTTATTATAACAGTACCTATCAAAATACAAAGCTCAGTTTTAAGTATTAGAACTAAAGTAACTATTTCATTTTTATAGTTTTGTTTCTGAACATCTAATATTGAATATCGTTCAGCGTTTACTACACGCGTGCACTTTTAATGCATATTTATAACTCGTAAAATAGATGCTAAGCGAATGCATATTATGGCATGCCAATAATTATGAACCACTATTATGCTCACTTGTCTAATGGCTCTGATAGATATTGCCAGTAACAAAACAAGTAAAGTGGTTTTGTTTTAGAATACAGACGATTCTGCTCTTTATCATGAAAAAAAAACACAAATGATTCTACGTCCTCAGTCTGAATAGCCCGGCCTCACGAGTTTACTGCAGCTTGCTCTACATTTCTGAATCTTTCGGGTGGATTAATAACCTAGTTTGTTTAAGAATTGCCCTTAAGCAGCCCTCAAACTTTAATTTACTAAGTTGGCGCCTGGGTTACGAACGAAGCACGGGGTAAAAGATCACAGTAAACTTTTTTGTATTTCAGCGAAAATATAGTTTGTTTAAGGCGCTTAGGAGCCCTGTTAACTGAAAAAAATAGGGCTTCTCCATGACACGAATCAAAAGATAATGTTATCACGTTAATTACCTACCATGCTATCTAAGTCATTCATAAATAATAAACTCCCTTGTATGAGGCACTGAAGCCAGAGCGGGCGTAAGGCCGCGCCTGCGTCATGAAACGCACACCGCGTGTATAGGTGTCGGCTCCAAAGCCTGCGCCTGCGCCGGCATTACATAAACCCAGTCGCTGCATATGGAAATATAGCAAACGAGTTATAAACGCGTTAGTCCGACAGCTAAATATTAAAGATATGAATTGAGATCTTAATTTGCGCTATGGAAAGTACGAGCGTGGAAATGTGGAAAAATACCTTCTGTATTATGTTACTCTATTACGTTGCATCCATGCAGTGCCTGTTTTCATTGATGCTGTGCCAATATCAATTATTACCTATTTACATATTTGGTAGGATCTGCATGAGCATAGGTTCGAACGCCGACAAAGTTCCGACCGAATTTATAAACCTGCGATAAATTCTATTACTCATAATAAGTAATGTCAATGACAAATCACACATCATGGTATCACACCTCTAATAAAATAACTAAACGAGAGTCTGAATATTGTAACCTATAACCTTCTTAACACGTTTCGGGACAGTGCCCGCCTACAGGCAAGAAAACAATAAAACATCTATTGTGTCTGGAGTAGTGTCCCGGAACGTGTTAACGTACATTAAATTAGAAGACAACGTTGGGCTTACAAGGATTATAAAAATAGGTCCTCGCTAAATACGGATTTAAACTTGCTATTCTGCTCTTTATTTAGAGTTATTTAATAAATCCATTCGACGCAAACGCCGATGTGACGCGGCACGTGACCATATTTTTAGCTAATTTACATAAAATGTCCGCCGTTTATTTGTGATTTTGTTTTGAAAATATCAACTTGATAGACTGGTTGGCAGTTTCGTCGTTGTCAGGTAGTATTTCGTACTGACTGACACTGATCTATTCATGAGTTAGCTGTATGGAAAATTATAGGTAGACTAGCTAGCGACCCCTCGCGACTTCGTTCGCGCGTCTTAGTTTTACTCCGTTCCCATAGATCTTTGAAATTTTTATAAGCTAAGGATACACTTTGACCATCCTTACTAAGTACTTTATTCTGGTCAAACTAGCAGAGGAATATAATATTTATATTTTACAACGAAATGAAAATACTTATCTACTTACTTACTACGTCAATTATAATTATTTCTTTCTTGTTCTGTGCGCTTACAAAGCATCATGCCACATTACAGGCTGTGGGAGGATCATTTTTGCATTGAACACCCTTCGACCACAGGAGCAGCGTAGGATGCCCACCGACAATATAACGAACGACCTTCTGAAGGTTGCAGGATTACACTGGATACAAACAGCTTACGACTAGTCGCTGTAGAACTACCCTGTAAAAACATAATAAACTATTTATATTCTAAGGAATAAAACCTCTTCTCGAGAGCAACATTAATAACAAACATGTGTCAAAACATTGAGTTTCCAGACATGTCAAATGATTGGCAAAAATAAAATAAAAAATATTTTAATCGTAAGTACAAACAGTATTGATATCAACTCCGAATAAAATCACCCTCAAAATAACTTTGTGCCCCATTTTTACCCCCTTAGGACATGAATTCAATAAAATACAAAATAAGTCTTCCGTCAATTCTTTAAAAGCATGTTATATGCAAAATTTGAAGTTGATTGGGATTACGGTGTCCCATACAAACTTTGCACCCCTTTTTGTCCCCCTTAGGCGTAGAATTTCGCAAAATCCTCCTTATCGAATCCCTACGTCATGCAAAGAACACACCCTCCCAGTTTCAGGTCTCTACGATCAGCGGTTTAGTCTGTGCGTTGATCCATCAGTTAAGTAGTTAGTCAGTCAATCAATAAGTGAGTCGTTCGGGACAAAGTATTTTAGGTATAAATTGTCGTGAGTGGAAAGAGGTTGTTTAAAATACTCATCAAAATATTGACAGGACAAAAGAATCAGCGAATAGTCAGATTAGGTATTCAAAATCTTTATAAAAATACTCAACTATTTGTAGGTACTATGTACCGCGTGATAAACAGAAACACAGAGTTAAGCGAGCCTATTCACCCAGAATGATTCGTTTTAGTCTCTCAGAATTCTTACAGACTCAATAGGAGCTGTACAAAATTATATTTCCGAATTGCTAAGTTAGAAGGTACAAATCATAAGACTCATGAGTAATTTATTCATACGTCCGTTTCAATGTTTGTGTTTTATTTTAAACACTTCCAAAAAAGTCTTGTTCCGAGGGTCCCGCCTGCGCCGTGGGTGTCAACTGGGCCTTGTCTAGTTCGGACACTAGTAAGTATATAACGTTATTTCTCAACGATCAGAATATAATTCCTGAAAGTTATATTCCTTATGTTCTCACTTACTTCACTTGTAAAAAGACAACTGTGAACCTGTGATAATAATTGAGATAAATAACCGGTTTTCTGCCGTCTGTGGTCGAATTCAGAATAAAAATTAACTTCAAAATTCCTTCTTACAATTCGCGATCGACATTAGTACCCACTTACGCATAATTCGGTTCGAAATATGAGGCATACATTGTGATCGGCGGTGAGTGAACTTGGCCGCAGGCCGTGGGCGGCGCACTCTTTGGATCACTAAACAACGGACATTTCGCAGCATTTGCAGCCCACCACATCACATATCACAATAGGTTAGGCGAATACCTTTGACTTCTTCCGGAAAACAAAAAGCCCTGTAAATCAGATGGAATATTGAACTACCCATTTTCATGAAATGCGCTTTATTTGATTAGTTTGCGGGCCGCATCGCTGCAGCCGCAGACGCAAAAACACCGAACAATAATGCATTATTCAGTACCGATGGTTCTAATTTGCAGATGTATCGCTCATTGTTCCAACCAAAGAAGCCTACTCGTTTAGGCGAGCATTAGCGTTCACGGCGAACAATCGCCAATAACTCATTAAACAAAGTGCTCTACGTTATTTATTTGCGTGTTTCTTTCATATTTATTGTGTGCACTCCCTCTTTGTTTTAAACATTCCTACCCAGGCCGGTAAGTACTTAGACTACACTACTGATAGACGACCCGTGGACGAGGCGCTTTGAAAATGTTTAGAACCTACTGAAAAGCATTAATGTGCGTAGTAAGCTAGCGAATACACCTTTTTACTTGTTGTTCTCATGCCGTTATCACGAGTGTTAGTAATATGAGACTGAAAACACAGTCGTAAATATCACAGTTCCGGCATGATTTGCCGACAATCTGTGATTTGTGACGATGCGGAGCCCGCATGAGGTCGTCTTCTAAGGTGCTACATAAAAATGTTTCCTGAATGTTACGTATAGTTATTTCGTTTTAACCTCTTGTCTTGGTTTAACAACTATGCCCTTAAAATATTGATATATTTGTTGTGAGATAAATTTCCTTTATCATGTACTCTATGTCTGGAATTCCTAAAGTTCGCATTATAGCATTAATTAAATTGATCATTGCAGCAACAATATGATGATAGTTCATATGCTGCAAAAGGTTTAAAATGCTAACCGATTTCCAAATATAACACTCGTATATAAATGTATACTTCTACAAACGATTTAGTATTTTTTGTAGTATTAAAGAATATAATGTTTGTGTGGTTTTTTAAACTTTAAGAAGGTACTCCATTAAAAATATTATTCAAGCTGGTGTCACAAAAATTGTTTCGCTATAAAACCTGTATGTTAAGATAGTCCATAAGCGAGAGAACAATGCGGAAACATGTCTTTTGCGGATTTAAGAGAAGGTGAAAATGATTAAAGTAATTATATCTGAATTAATTTCTTCTTTTATCGACATACATCCTGCTCATAAATCATTTTATGAAAGCATCTTAGACTGACACCGAGAAGAGTGACCAAAGCAAGTTATAATTGTTCTTTATCCAAAGTGTAAAATAATATCATTGTACATACTGCGCTGTGGGTAAGATGAATAGGGTTGGCTATGTTACCACTGACTTTTTGCCCGTGGAAACAAGTCTCGCAATGTATAGTACAGACACATTGATTGTTAATGAGCACATGACCATTGAATGCTCGTTTGATTGTTTAACTATTCCCAGAACTACGAAGGGTATGAAAAACTCATGTCAGAGACTGACGACTGATAACATGTTGGTGTAGTGCACCATAATCTAAAAGGAAAATTATTTCGAATTTATTTATTTATATCCCACCGAATATACATAATAAGCAACCGAAAAGACCCATCTATTTACGACGAATTAATTAAAATGAAAATACATAGTTCTTCCTAACACATTATACAGGGTGTAACAGCAAGGTGCAGTGCAACACGAAGTAAACTTCCTGCATCTAGTAAGGATAAGAATAAGTATTTACATAAAAAATAAGGCTAAGTTGGAACTTTTGGACTTATCTTCAAAATTATTCTCTTATGAGCTTCATCAACAGCCGTATATCGACTTTAATTACGAAAATCACTCAAATATTTTGATTAAGAGACATATTTGCTTTCGTTATCAAAGGTTTATTATTTATTTAGTAAATAACTTTAATTACACAAATATTCAAAATGTATTACTTAATTACACAACATCTACAACAAAATACCAATCACGTGTTAGTCTTTGTAGGTTATTATCATGCTCTCATAGATTTCCCATCACCTTTCTGTTACATCCTGTATACCATACCTTACTTATACCTACCACATATTTGTTAGGTAGAATTTACTCAGTTATTATTACAGCAAGTGCGAAATGAAGTAAGGTTCACTATTTTACACTTTGGCTGACAGCTATTATATGGAGCCGTCGAGCCCATAGAGAAAGAAAACGAGCCTTAGCAGATTAGATTATCTTCATAAGTTTTTTTTAAAAATTGAAATTGACATGTAATCTTTTGCTATTTTTGACGTGTACGGCATAATTGACGTGTACGAATTGTCACCGACAACCGCTTTGTTAATTATGGCTTCTTCAACAAAGTGTTCCCTGTTCCCTTCCAGATGGTTCCACGGCGTAATGTCGGCGAAGGAGGCGGAGCGGCTCATAATGGAGAAGGGCAAGAACGGCTCGTTCCTCGTGCGCGAGTCGCGCGCGCATCCCGGCGAGCTCGTGCTGTCGGTGCGCGCGCGCGGCCGCGTCAGCCATGTCATGATCAGGCGGCAGGTGAGCGAACTTGCCGACAGCTATATACTCATTTTTTTTTTCGATTTTAGCCTTCTTTAGCATAAAGTTTTAATCCATGAAAAATAAACGTAACAATATTTTATAACATTCCATAAAAGATATAACTTTAAATTATCGTCCTCTGTGCATTATACATATTTATTATTTTACATTTATGGTACAATTATTAAAATCACACAATTGAAAAATCGTATCACATATTAAATTAATCGCTAATAATCGATTCATTACAACACTATTGCACTACGCTTGCTACATTAAAAAGTAAAAAGTTCGATTGAAGCTGTCATTCTGGTCTATCTAATTAAAAATCAGAGTATATATAGATTGAGGGTTTTGATTT
This sequence comes from Pyrausta aurata, assembly GCA_963584085.1. NCBI lineage: Eukaryota > Metazoa > Arthropoda > Insecta > Lepidoptera > Crambidae > Pyrausta > Pyrausta aurata. The sequence continues at coordinate 3,659,672 of OY757251.1, forward strand.
TGACCGGTATTATTGTATGTGGGTATGGATGTTCAACGTTCCCTCATACATAACTAATAATACCTTCCGACCGATTTCGGTCATGGCGACCACTTCGACTCCTAATCAAGTCGGCGCTGATGCGCACGAAGATGGCTTATGAAGCCAATTTTGGCGGTAAACTCTAGTGCGCAATGTGGGCACGTTAGTTTGCCGTTTACATAATGGTAGGATATGGCTGCAGTAGTGCGTGCTTTTAGCTCATCACGCTTAGCGTCTAGGTCTGCTTGACGCTGTTTCTCGAAGTCGCATACTTGTTGAAAGACACGCCTGCGCCACTCAGGCCGCTTTGCTGCCAAACCTTCCCATTGAGATGGCTCTATGTTGCATCTTTTCATATGGCGTTTCTGGGCGTCTTTAAACCTGAGGAGTTGTCCGCCGCGTTTACGCTTGCCCTCCTTAAGTTCAAAGTAAAAGATGCGCTTCGCCACTCTGTCCTCCTTCATACGAGATACGTAACCGCACCATCGAAGCTGCCGTCCATTGGTTATGGGCTACATGAAGTAACGTTAAATTAACTGCAGCGCCCTCTAGAAGACTTAAAGTGAAAAACATTTGATACTGATGATGGTTTCAAATGGAGCACTAAACTCTGACGGTTTTTAGGTAGGTATAGACATGCTGATAAGAGACGGTTCCACTAGCCCTAACTTCTAGTAGCTACCTACATAAATACTGTTTTAGGTCGAAAACTATTTGATTTAGGAAGGTGCAGGGATACACGATCCAAAAACATGGCGATTGACCAAATTATAATCAGATCTGGAGCTCTGTTTTTTAATCACTCGCTAGGATATGGCGTGTGGTTACGAAAACGAATAAACAATCAACGTAAATCTCGCGAAATATACCTCGAGTAACTCACAAAATTAAGCTTTATTTTTGAAATCCCTCCTGTGTGGATTACAACTGATTTTCATTCCAAAATTGGACTTTAATCAATGAATATCACACGCCATCTTGACGCAAGTGGTGTTTAAATAGCCAAAAGCTATAAATATAGCACTGCCTTGTCACTCACACTCCTATTAATAGCAATACTACGCAATTCGTTTGCACACTCAATCATAGATCTATTCGTCAATCAATAGCGTCAGAATTGTGACTGAAACTTAGGAAGTAATAACTTGGAATCGTCTTATCTCGTCAAATAAGTAAGTTGATCTTGATTGTCTGAGCTGAGACGTGACACCCTTAGACAGAGTTTCAAACTTATTAAAAGAAACATCAGACCAAAATAAAGTATGTAGAATTGTAGATAGATAGGTACAAATAATTATCTTTATCATTTTTTAATTATTTGTTTGCATAGCGCCGTGTGTGGCTGTAAAAGCCTTACCATGTTTTACGAATTCCAAAGCTTGCTTTAATTCTGCGTCACAGAGTGACCTAAGTGTCTCAGGCCATAAAATGTGGGCATTATGTTAATTAAAACGTAGGAATACTTAGTGGAAAAAACAAGGTCACTCTATCTACATCAGGTACTTAGTACCTACCATGGACATTTTTTTTTAGTTCACCTATGGTACCTACTCACCCATAATGGTTTGTGCTGTACCGTACCATCATACCTCTCTGTCTCTGTAATGTTGTATCCAACCAGACCGGAATATCTGTCACCGTGCCGGCTATCTGCCAAGTCTTGATCTTGTCAGATAGCCGGCACGGTGACAGCTATCCGGTCCGCCGGCGAAGCCGGCCGGTGTGGATGCACCATTATGTGCTATTATGCAGTGCAGAACTGCAGACATTCCCTGTTGTATTGTTCGATAGACATACTGAATAGATAAATGATAGACATGTCGTAGGATGGATAAGTCGTAAAGTTAACTTTGATGAACTATATTTGATTACTTGCGTTGTGCTCGCGTCTCTCGTTCGAAAATCAAATAATATGTAATAATAATCACAAGATCACAAGACATTAGACGCGGTACAATAATAGAGAGAAAATTTTAATTGCGCGTGGATTTCAAAAACACATGTAATTTCACAATAATATAATAGAATAGCAATTCAATAATAGACCCCCTAAGTAGGCTAGGTACATACTATCCATAAAAAACAGTGACCAAACGATTCCAGAATTTCACTTTGATGAATTAACCCAATTATTGATAACAATGGAATTTTGAGAGCAATTACGAATATATCATCTCATGGGCGAGCTTTTATTATGGGGAACTCCGTGGAGTCTTTCCGTGAATCACCAAATTACTACCGTGGTTTGCAATTTCCAACAGGCAAGGTACCATTTTTTGTTACAAACAAGGACTTTGCGTTTTCAATTCGAATTACTCGAATGCACTGTAGTTAGTTCACAGCGTTTAATGATGGACATTAGTCTCCTATTCTACCTGTATTCTAAAAAGATAGAACATTTTAGGTGGTTGTAAGTCATTGCTTACAGTATTTTATATGTACTAATGATGAAAGGTTCGCAGATCATAATGTAGCAGTTGACTGAAAGATAAGACTGAGAAGGTAGTGGAATTTTGTACCATTACTCAGGCATTTACTCGTAGATAGAGACCTACGTTATGTATGTTCGCTTACATAAAATAAAATATTTTCTCATTCTATGCTAATATAATAAAGCTGACGAGTTTGTTTCTTTAAACGCGTGAATCTCAGGAAGTACGCTACCGATTTGAAAAGTATTTCTGTGTTGGATAGATTATTTAATTTTTATCGAGAAGGCTTTAGAGTCTAATCTCAATTTAGAGTTTAAAGCCTTCCCGATAAATAAGCTATCTATCTATCTATCTATAGTCTAAAGTTAAGACTGTAAACATCACTCTGAAACGGGGAGGGAGGGACCAAACAGCGCAGATGCAGTCGCGGGTAGCCATTACTTACTAATACTTACCTAGTTAGATAAAGTAACAATTTTAATTATTTAGATTTACACAATAAAAATAGTAACTAAGTAACCCCAAAAAGTTTTTGGACTACGACTTTGCACTGTTTTTGCTCGTTATACATAACTAAGCGCCACCCACACGTTCTCAATAGGAAAAAAATACTAAGTAACCTACGTCCCGCGCCATCATTATTGATGTTGTCAAGTTTGTAGCCATTTAGTTGTATCCGTTTAGATGCTATTATTATAATGTTAACAGATTATGAGTTACTTTACTTACGTTTCTAAACAGTTGTATGCTTCATTATGCGGCTAATTATTGGCTGCATACAACTTAATGGAATCTGTATCCATAGTTGTCTGTCTCCCGTGCCTTAACTAGTACCTAGTTCTTATTGTTTGCTAATGCACTGCACAAGATACACAAGTATTTGAGTATTGATCTCTACAAGGACACTGAACTTGACCTAACGAAACGCTACTGTGGAAATATTTATTTTTATTTCATCACATCCTACAAACAGGCTCTGGAATTATTATTTTAGTTGTAGTTTTTTACTAGTTCAATTTAGAACATATTGTTTTTATACGTTATTGAGAATAGGAGTTGTGGGCGATGGTGATTACTCAATGTTTGAGAACATGATGACACCAACGCTAAAACTACACTTAACCATCATAAATACAGGCTCAGGGCGCGTTTTGCGATAGTACTTTAAGCCGTTCAAGGTCCAGGCAGTTCAAATCCCACTCAGCTAAACAAAGAAGTGTAAAGAACTAACTTACCTATTTAGTGTAAGCTGTATCAAATCGAAACACAGGTTTGCCTTTTGGCACACGCATAAGTACTAGAGGTAATTTTTTCCCGAAGTACCAAAAAATCTTTATTTTAAAACTTTAGAAACCTATCGTGTGTGATATCATTAGAAAGGGTCCTCCTACCAAATAATTTTTTTGGTACTTCGGGTCAAAAAAAAAACTTTTGACCTCTCGTACAAACGACAAACCTGTAATTGCGGTTTTTCCTACAAATTTGACTCGTACGCCGACCACTAATTTGGCAAACAGGTGTAATACCTAACTGATGACCTATTCTATTTCTGAGTTGACCAGACACAAGTTTTAAAAATAATAAACTAGTTCCACTGAATTCAAACACATGTCGTGTGTAAATTAATTTGCGAGTTAATCTATACCTATAAAATGCTTTGTCCTGAACGACTGACGTAGGCTGCGTTTCCACCAGAGATGTGCGAGGATGCGTAGCGAGGAATGTGTTTGTAAAGAACCAATAGAATCGCTTCATTTACCTCGCCTCGGTCAGCACAGCTCTGGTGGAAACGGCTCAGCGGAGCTAGGTTTTTGCGCATACAAAACAAGCGAGGAATGTGTGCGAGGGATGTGTACGAGGGATGTGTGCGAGGGATGTGTACGAGGGATGTGTGCGAGGAATGTGTGCGAGGAATGTGTGCGAGGAATGTGTGTTGAATAGGTTTGCGCATACACCGCACCCCCGTCGACACATTTCACAGCTTCGCAACGCATCCTCGCACCACACATTAATGCGCATTTTCACAGCTCCGCTACACATCCTTGTAGACACATTTTCATCGCACAGCTTTGGTGGAAACACCCACACATTTTCACAGCACAGCTAGACATCCTCTTACGACACATTTCCATCGCACATCTCTGGTGGAAACGCAGCCTTATTGATTGACTGACTGACTGACTGACTGACTGACTGACTGATGGATCAACGCACAGCCTAAACCGCTGATCGTAGAAACCTGAAACTGGGAGGGTGTGTTCTTTGTATGACGTAGGGATCCGATAAGAAAGGATTTTTCGAAATTCTACCCCTAAGGGGGTCAAAAAGGGTTGCAAAGTTTGTATGGAACAACGTGATCCCTTGGTCCAATCTACTTCAAATTTTGCATACACATTCTTTTACAGAATTGACGGAATATTTATTTTATATTTTATTGCAATTAATCTCCTAAGGGGGTGAAAAAGGGTAACAAAGTTATACTGGGGGTGATTTTCTTCGAAGTTGATATCAAAACTCTTTAGTGCTAATGATAAAAATATTTTGTATATCATTTTTGACAATCATTTGACATGTCTGAGACACAATGTTTTGACACATGTTTGTTATTGATGTTGCTCTTGAGAAAATGCTCGAGAAGAGATTTTATTCCTTAAAACAGTAAATAATATTTTTTTGTGTTTAAACAGGGTAGGTATCAAGCGGTCTGTGTACAGTGTAGATTGCAGGTCGTCTGTTCATATTGTCGGTGGACATTCAACGCTGTTTCTGTGGTCGAAGGGTGTCCAATCTTTTTTTTGCAAACTTTTCGTGGGGGCCTATGTTTAGCAGTGGACGGCTTTTGGGTATTGATGATGATGATGGGGTAGATCCCTACATAGAATTAACCCTTTGAATTCACGATTTGAATTCAAGAAAGTAGAGTATTCGCTATGACTATAAACAAAGCTCAAGTTCAAACTCTTAAGGTAGCGGGAGAAGACTTGAAGAAATTTGCTTCTCCCAAAGCCTGTATGTAGCGTGATGCTGTGTAAGCGCACGGAGTATAGCCTGGTTTTTTCATTAGCTCTCGAAAGAAATATACGATTGACGATAGGCGTAGTAAGTATTTCCATTTCGTTGTAAAATAAAAAGATATTATCCCCGTGTAAGTTTGACCAGATTAAAAACCGGGCTGCGTGTTGTGTGTTTATAAAATATAACATTTATCTTTACGCATTTTTACGTATATATTTAAAAACTGGATGTTTTTGTTTGTTTGTTTGAACGCGCTAATAACAGGAACTATTGGTCCGGTTATAAAATATGTTACTACATTGTTAGACAGCTAATTTATGAGGGAAGGCTATAGAAGTAGTTTAATGCCTATAGGCTTATAAATATTTTCGCTACGATCTATCTATGGGAACCAAACAGAGTAAAACTATTACGCGCGTACGAAGTCGCTGGCGGGCCGCTAGTTCTATTATAAAATACAATGTTGATAAAACAATATTTTAACACGAGTTTATGTCATAAAGCAATAGAGATTAATCAAAGGTGATTAAAAAGATATAACGTTAACTTAAGTCCATTGTGAATACTTCAAATGCAAAAGTTCATAAGCACGAAGGTTGAAACCAATGGGAAAACCAACATACGAAAAGACTCGAAAATAATGTATCAGTTAGTTAATGTTAAAGTTAGCCATAAAGGAGTAAGTACTCATTTTAATGAGTGTTCTTGTCCTAGGTCAGCAGTACTTTAATTGGAGGTTTAAATCAATAAGGTTTAGGGCTACCTAGCTTTTACGACGTTATCAAAAAAACTTATCAGGATCGTCAGTGTGTTTGTCGTATGAATGCAAGGTAGCGGCCAACATTTTACCATTTTGAATTGTTGTTTTTCCGGTCTATAGACGAATTCGGACGTCGAGTTCCTTGGTTCGGTTGTATGCTGTATTGATCTTAGTAGTATAGTAAATAGTCGAAGGCGCTACGAAGCAAGGCCGATAAGTAGGCGCCTCCGGTGAGGTCGCGTCTATTTATGCCCAGAAACTGTGTCAAATATTATTTGCATTGTATTCATACAAGCTTATACAAGTAATAAGGCACAGGTCTGTCCATCGTGCATTGCACTGCCGGCGTAACAGAGAAGGCTGCATATATGGTTAAAGATCTTTATTTCTCATAAGAATTACAAATTCACTTACTGTGAAAACACAATTATCAGTTAAAATTAAACACAGATGAGCGTACAACACAATAAAACATGTAAATAGGGTACATTAATATTTTTGACGATCAGCCGACAAACATTAACTTTGCGGGTTCGACTTCGCACTAACATAATACAAGTAGTAGACAAATACATTGATGTAAGCAGGAGCGGGCGAATGGATGCGGCATTGATGAGCGCAGTTACGTATAGATAAGAGATTGGTACGAGTTGAACAGCGAAATTTGTTTACGTGTTTATTTTTTAAATTATGTTTATTTATTTTGAATAATATATTGCTTTAGACGAGTTTTGAACAAATTTATAGTTTTAGCTTCCTTAATATGAATTGGCAACGAATTATATAATTTAACACCCTCATATTCTACAGTTTTTTGCCGTAGTTAGTTCTACATTTATAGGTAACTAATAGATTGGCATTTCTTAATTTCATTTTGTGGAAAGATTTTTTCTTAGTTAAATTTAAATTAATATTTATGTCTTTATTTATAATTTTATGTATGAGTATACAAGTAAAATAACCTATATGATTGTTTTACATCCAGAATTTTTGTCTCCTTGTAAAGTTTATTTGTATGTGTACGATAATTGTAATTGAATAGTATTTTTATTAATTTGTTTTGAGCTTTTTGAATTATGTCTAGATTTTTTTAGCGGCTGAGCCCCATATTTCGATAAGATATTCCAAGTGTGGTTTAACCAGTGAGTTATAAATAAGATGACGTATATTTCTAGGAAGACACTTTGTGATACCGTGCAACATTCCTGTAAGCGACGCTAATTTTAGTTTAATTTTATCCAAGTGAGGCCTCCATTTAAGATGGCGGTCTAAAATAATGCCTAAATATTTTTCTTTCGATTTTTGGTTAATTGTTTGCTCATTTATTTGTAACTGGATTTGGTCATTAATTTGTTTATTTATTGCGGAGAAGATTACATAGTTTGTTTTAGCTGCGTTAATTGTGAGTAAGTTATAGCGGAACCATTCGCTTAGTTTGTTTAGGTCGCTTTGAACAACTGGCACCAAATTCTCGGTGGACTGGCCAAAGTAGAATATTGAAGTATCATCTGCGTATAGTGTAAGTTCACCTACAAGGCCTATTTGTTGAATGTCATTGATGTAAATGAGAAACAAAAGTGGTCCCAAAATAGATCCTTGCGGAACTCCGCATGTGATGGGCTGAAGGCTACTTTGGTCATCACCAATTTATGCATCTACAGAACATACCGTAATGTTTGGTACTAACTAAACATTATTTTATTTATTTTCTTAATCCGTTTCTGGGAACATTAACTCGGTACAATAATTAATACTTTCATTAATGAGTACTTATTAATAACAGGGGTAGGTTTTTCAAGTTATATGAGTATAGCCATTTCAGATTTCTGAACCGAAATATTTATCCACTGATCCATGGCCTATGCCTTTATAATGCACTAATTCCAAATTCCTCTTCAAGATGACGCTTCAAATGGAAATAAACAAAGTGAATCAGTTTCGATCTAAATCTGAGGAAGGCCAAAGGATGACGATCCTGTTCGTGAGTCAGCGATCGGCCCTGCCCTTTTTAAGGAACGAGTGTCATATTATACGCGTTTTGCTAATTTGAATGCATTAGGACATGCCTTAATTAGACGCCTATAATTTTCAAACATAACATATTTTTATTGTGGGGCCAATTGCATAAATTTTGAGCTATACATGCATGCAACTCAAGTGTGAACGTGTGTGATTGTGCTAATCCTAGAAGTCAGATATATTTTGAGCTGTCAGTTTTCTTTCCTTTGTTGACTTTGAAATTAAAAGCCTGCAGCCCGCAAACTATTGTTACTGCCGACTACGCGACTGTCTATAAACCATACATGATTAAGATACGACTTTGTCGAAAATATTAACTCCATTATTGTTTATCATTGTCATTGTCAACATAAATTCCAAACATACTTATCTCATTATTGCATTTTTATTTGGATACCTACACATTTAATCCAGGGTAGGTAGCTCGACAGCACGCCAAGATAAACACAGCGGTATCTTATTGTAACTAGAGCTAGTTTCCAACATACATTGTGCTGGCGACCGTACATATTAATGTTTGCGTTAATGAAAATATCGACATGTATATGAGCAGCAACACTGGACTATTATTATTTTATTATATTAAATAAATATTAAACAAACTTATATATATTTCAAAATATTGCATAAAGGTTAGTAGGAGGCAGAACTATAGAGGCAATGTGATTGATTGATTATTAACACGTTCCGGGACACTACTCCAGACACAATAGATGTTTTATTGTTTTCACGCCTGTAGGCGGGCACTGTCCCGGAACGTGTTAAACTGAATTATTGTGAAGTTTTTCTACGCATATTTCAAGCATATGGCGGGATTTTTTTTAATGCTTTCCCGTGCTATTTAAAAATTTGGGTGAGAAGAAAACAAGTTGTATGTAGTGTGAGGTATGCATAACTAATACAATTTATTAATTATAATTTTGAATCAATCATAGTCTTTCTCTTCTTCTTCTTTAGAGGTAATGGCAATGTTCCAATTTAAAAAAAAAACTGTCTCCATTCGATGTCATTGCTGCGTATTGCACAGTGCGCATTGCACTGAAGTTGCATTCGGTACACGACTTCGATCGATGTCCTAGCTACCTACCAGGAGCCTAGGATTCCTAATTGTACCCACAGGGCATGCGTGGAAGGCTAGCCCATAATACACAACATTAAACATAACCTACCTAGCACGTGCGATGCAACGTTTTTCTTTGTAGTCTAGCGTCCACGTCAAATGCGTTCAGTTTGCATTATCCTAAGCTATCAGAACACGGGCCACAGTAATTAATTATCTATTGCACTACCAGCTGAAATAGTACCAGGGAATCATAACGCGGGAGAATCTCTAACATTTGAAATAGTGTTGAATCAAAAAGGCTGTGAGATCATTGGTAGAGCGAGTCGTGTTCACTGAAATTGAAGCTTTTTTGTAAGATAAACAAACACATAAACACATTTGTTACCACAAAAAGGGACACAGCTTTGATGGAAATGGCTTCAAAGGTAAGATTAATAATAATCTTTGTTTGGTAGTTATTTTAAAGGTTATTATGTAGCATTTAGCATAAGCTGAAGGCTATTTAAAAAAAGTGTAGCTTTTTTATCTCTATGGTATCAAAGGATTTATCAAATCTTTAATAGATCATTTCATTTCATTCGTCATTCATTAATCCACGAGTACATATTTATTAAATCACTTGTACATTAATTAATCCAAGGCAAACATTAAGTTTAACATGCTAGTCAAACTGTGTCATAGCATAGTTTTTACGATTATTCTGTGCATAATTTCATATTCGCATTAAATGTCGTGCTGCGAGATGCTCGTCATTACAGAGCGATCTACAAACGCATTTCTAATTACTGAAGTGATTAGCCCAGATAGGCAACAATTACTATCGGTGACGTGCCTGGGAAGATGCAGGCTTATGTACGCGTGATGCATACGAAATTGCAAGCGCACAAAATGAACTAGGTATAATAGTTAAGAAACTTTTGAAACTTTGCTATGAAGTTTTGTCAGTAATTGGCTGCAGGCAAGTTTTTCAATTTGACTAGAACCTCGTCCTTAAAAAGGGCTATTTATAGCGGACAGTATTTTCTTAAAACTATACATACGTAGTAGACGTACTAGTATATAACGAATACTGTGCTTGTCTACTGTGCAATGTTCAGTTTATAAGAGTTCTATTTCTAATACCTATGTAACTGGTAGGTAGGTACATAATCATCAAGACTACTGATTTAATTGATACACATCAGTTGCATTGTCTTAACAAGATTAAAGATGAGTAAGTAGACAACTACCTCTACAATTTGTTCTCTGTATTGACCTGTTTCATTTAATTGATGTGAATAAAAGGGAAAGGTTTTAAGCCCTTCGTTTCTGTTCTGAAACTAGGTATTAATTGATTCGTTCGGACGTGGTTTCACCCATCATCGCCCAAGAGTGAAAACCCAACAGGTTTTTTCACAACGGGTTCTTGCAAAGTTGCAGTACCGAAGTGGTTAATAGTTACGGGTAATATACTTAGTTAGTACGCGTATATGACTGGTGCGTAATAACAACTAAGCTAGGAGTAAGAAGCCAGTATTGATGAAAAAGAGGATTTGCTAAAATAATTATATAGTTACCTAATTTTTGTTTGGAACCGCTTGAAATAGCTTGTAGCTTTTCCAGGCAATGCCTTCTTAAGTATTACGCGATTCCTTAACTTAACCGCCTGTTATCTCATTACAAAAAGTAAACAAGTCGTTATGAGCGCGCGTTTTGAATCCAAATCGGTTTTATGAGCCCCGTGGCGTCGACGCTATAAGGAAACCGTGGAATAAAGGACATTAACTAGATAATATTTGAGCAAAAAACTCAAGGTAAGACCTACGTGACTGTTGTCATGGTGTGGCCTTGGGAGCGGGGAAGGAATTTGTGTATGTTTATCCTAGAGAAACGGTCATCATACATAAGACCACTTTTTAAAAATTTGTACGTCGCAAATAAAATAAAGCAGAACTAGGTTTACGATCTATCTATCATAAACACTTGCTCAGTTGGTTAAGTAATTAGATATTAGGTATTACGAACTTACACTTCGCATACAAAACCATTTTAACTCTTAATAAAATGATAGAGCCTAATTTATTGTCGAGTGAGCCTGTGAGGTGATTTATTATGTGGTTCTGTAAATTATAACAGTATCACGTTTTAAAGTCACAAAAAATTTACTTTTCAAGTTTAAGTACCTTATTGGTTGATATATACTTACTACCTTAGGCAATGATGACTTGTATTACCAACGAAGATACGCATGAGAACGTTATGCATGCCATGCATTTTCTAGATTCGTCTTTATCTAACTAAGATATAGCAGCATTAGCGGTTATGATTAGCAACTTTAAATTGTTTACTATACGCTCAGAAGAAGATCCGTCATGATTATATTTTTGTAGTTAAATCTTAGCACAATTATTGTACTGTACTTTATTAATAACAAAAGAGAAAAAAAAACGAAAACAAAATAAACGAAACATTTCGTTGTGGTAAGGCATTATTGTACTAATATTATATGTAAATAAAATTATTGAAATCACGTTTAACGCTACCTTCTGAACTTGTTAGTAAGGTACAATCCTATTAACGCGTCACTATGTAAAAAATTACAAAAATAAAATATAAATATACGGTAACTCAAAAGTTATGTTTGTAGGTAATTTACTAAACTCTTACCTAGGTAAATCACGAGACAACACGAGAAAGGTGTCTGAAAGTCTGCCGTGCAGTAAGAGTGCGTCTATAAAACTAGTTACTAAGGCCCAGTTCCGTCATCGATAGTTAACTCAACTAATGTTGAAATGTCGTTACCTCCGGGGTTGAATGTTTACGATTGTGCGTGTTTTGAAGAATAAATATCTTATCAAAAAATTACAGAATGGCTATTTTAATGACCATTGGTTAAGGAATATTTTCTTCAAAATGTGCACATTCGTAATATTAATTCGCTGGTAATGCCATTTAACCATTGGCTGAGGTAACTACCGATCAAGAAACTGGGCTTTACATTAGCTTAGATAGGTACTATTAACAGGTACTAACTAGATAATTTGTTACTACTCTTCTGGTTCCTGCGGAGTATGAGTACCAACCCACTTGCACTTAATTGAGTTACATCATAAAACACGTTGGGCTGGTCTCCGACTTGGCTTTAACCCCATCGTTTCCATTTAAGTACTTAGGTACTACTTTCCAGATCTACTTGCTTAGTAAAATTGATCTGTCCATCACTTATTGTCATACGGATAATGACGCTTGAAGGTGTAGTTAGTTTGCTTATATTATGTTGGGTATGGAATCGTAATTACCTGGGAAAATCTGGGATGAAAAACATGCCTGAAAATCAAAGGCAATTACATCAAGGTTCCGATTTGTCTTATTATGTATCGAAAAGAAATTTAAAACTCTATTACTTAAATAATAAGCTTCAAGTATGTGCGCGGTAAAAAAACACAAGCCAATTATTATCTGGACATCTTCTAAAAATACTTTGAAGCAGGGCAAAGAGCACCAAAAACCTTTCTGACGCCGCCAAAATTAACCACACTAAGCCATTAAACTACTATAACTAGATGAAACGACACTACGAACTAATTTAGTGCTCCATGACACCACGAACAAATTTCGTGCTCCATGAATTGACGCCACTTGTCATCAACTCATACAAAGGATTCTCGAAATTCCAATTTCAAGAAATACGTCACAATCTTGTCTTCGTATTTGCGACACATTTTTTGCTTGGCATATCTTCTCTATACATTGTAATAACAACTACTGCGCCAAGCCCACTAATAATTTCTTCCTCTTCCAGCACAACAAATACGATGTGGGCAGCGGCGAGCAGTTCGATGACCTCGTCGGTCTGATTGAGCACTTCCGCTCGTTTCCTATGACGGAGTCGTCGGGCGACGTGCTGCGGCTGCTGCAGCCCGTCAGCGGCACGCGGCTGAGGGCGCACCAGATTGACAGGAAGGTGCATGAGATGCAGGTGGGTGCTAGCTTTAAAGAGCTACCAAGCTCGCAGCAGACTTATCAAGGAGCATGGACAGGGAACTGCATGCATATGACATTGCTGAACGTGATCAGATCGAGAAACATGGGGAGCAGGGCCTGTACTTAGACAGGCCGGAGAAGACCAAGCACGTGAATTTAGCTCAAAAAAGAGGCTGAATGATTCATTGATTCTCTAGCACCTTTTGTATGTTGTGTAATTCTTGCTGCCGCCACAGACCACTAGCAGCACGCTGCTAAGTGCGCTTCAGAAAGACAGAAAGGTACATACTTAAATATTCGTCGGTTTCAAGTGACAGGAAAAAATAATACTAGGCTTTTTGTCTAGCTGATAGCTAAAAAGTTCTTTGTCAATGCGACAGCTTTATTACCTTTTTAGTATTTAATTAATTTGTTATAGCGGGCAACTAAGCGTTAGTTACATAGCTGGGCACCGTTAATCAAATAGTTAACTTCGTTAATCGTTAATCCGCTACAAAAAAAGTTAGCTTCGTTAAACGTTAAAGCGTTACATTTCGGAAGAATTAACGCAAGTTAACGTTAATCGTTAATCCGTTAATATGTGTAAAACTTCATTTTTTTATTGTTGCGTTAGTGAACTTATAAATGGTTTAGGTTCTGGAAGTAAACAGGTTAGGGACAAAACGAAATACTTGTGTAATTCAAATGTGTAATTTAATCGTCGGGCATTTGGTGCATATTTTCCTTCATGCAATTGACATATTGAAGTTCTCATCTGGGTGCCAATTCCGCTAATTGAGTCTTCACTGAGTTGTGCATCACTTGTACAACGAGAGTGATTTGATACACCTCGCTATTCTGACAGCGGCTGCTGTAGTGACTCTATCGTGCTACAGTAGTGAGTGGTATTCTGCTAAGTAATTTGACAGCTTTTTGACATTGATTGATAATTCATCATCATCATTATCATCACCATCAGCCGAAGGACATCCACTGCTGAACATAGGCCTCCCCCATGGCTTTCCACAACGACCGGTTGTGAGCGGTCTGCATCCAGTGCGATTCTGCGATCGCTGCGCCTTTGGTCGAAGGGTCTCCAATCTAGGACTTTTCTGCCCCAACGGCCATCAGTTCTACGTGCTATGTGCCCTGCCCACTGCCACTTGAGCTTACTGATTCGCAGGGCTATGTCCGTTACCTTAGTTCTTCTACGTATCTCCTCGTTTCTGATTCGATCTCGTAGAGAAACACCGAGCATAGCCCTCTCCATCGCTCGTTGTGTGATTTTGAGCTTCTTTATGAGGGCCATAGTTAGAGGCTGGTTGAAGACTTTTGTCTTCAGACACTGAGGTAATTGAGACGAGAAGACGCTCTTGCGCAGTTTCCTGAACGCTGCCCAGCCGAGTTGGATTCTTCGATTGACCTCTTTCTCAAAGTTGGACCTACCTAATTGGATTACTTGTTCCAGGTAGACGTACTCGTCACCAACTTCGAGAATTGAGTTCCCAACAGATACCGGAGTGGGTACAACACTGGAGTTCGACATAATTTTCGTCTTTTCCATATTCATTTTAAGACCCACTTGTTGGGATACTCGGTCAAGGTCTTCGAGCATAGTGCCCAGATATATTACAGTCGTTGTGGCATGGATGATCTGGATGATCTATAATATGTTATCATCGGCAAACCGGAGGTGTGTGATGTATTAGCCATTGACATTGATGCCGAATCCTTCCCATTCCAGGAGCTTGAATGCGTCTTCCAGTGCCGCTGTAAACAGTTTCGGAGATATAACGTCTCCCTGTCTTCTTACACCTCTTCGCAGTGGAATCGCCTTCGTATTCTGTTCCTGTACTCGGACCGACATGGTGGCGTTGTCATACAGACACTTTAACACCTCTATATACCTATAGTCTATGTGGCACCGCTGAAGAGACAGAAGCACCGCCCAAGTTTCGATCGAATCAAAGGCATTCTCATAGTCCACGAACGCTAAGCATAGAGGCATATTATACTCCTCTGACTTTTGTATAATTTGCATAAGCGTATGGATGTGGTCTATGGTACTATACCCTTTTCGGAATCCGGCTTGTTCGGGAGGCTGGAAGTCATCAAACCTACGTGCGAGACGATTCGTGATGACCCTTGAGAGCAGCTTGTAGACATGGCTCAGGAGTAAGATGGGTCTATAGTTCTTCAATAAGGTTTTGTCTCCTTTTTTGAAGATCAACACCACCACACTCCTGTTCCATGCCTCAGGTGTGATCATCCGCTACGGTTCGCAACCGGTTAATGTTAAAATGTTTTCACCCGTGGAAAACAGCCGTTCAATTGCAGTACTTGAGGGTATAGCAGTATTGTATTTAATGAATACATTTATGAATATCTGTTCCCCGAGAAATGCAGTATCGTTGGACGAGTCCTTTGATTTCATGTACAGCCACATTTGAACGAGACTTTGAGCTTTACTCGTTAGGGAGTTGGAGCTTTTTGGTTTTTCTATAGACTGTGTGACAGAATTATCAAAAAACTTAAGTAAGTTTTTTGATAATTCTGTCACACAGTCAAGACAAGTGTCTGCACCTGTTTTTCGCGCCGCGCCGCGGTGCCGTGCGGTAAACAGTAGACTTTGGATTAACGATTAACGGACTTAGCTGCATATTAACGGAAGTTAACGTGTCCGTTAACATTTTTGAAAGTTAACTTAAAAGTTAATCCGTTAATCAAAATGTTAACTTCGTTAATTAACGATTAACGGATTAACGAGTTAATGCCCAGCTATGGTTAGTTAATTTAATTATCGCATTAGTATGATAAATGGGTTTGAGTATTTTATCGTTTATCAAGGCACATAAAACATGAGACAGTGAGGGCCCGCGTCACGTGGGCTCCCATGCGCTGCATGATTGCTAAGTACTCATACGAATGGACAGTAAAATGTTATTGTTAATATTCATTCTCTTTATTTAAGATGTCAGCGCTATTCTCCGTACTTAATTACTCCTATAAAACTATTTGTGACTATGTAGCCACGTGTTGGTCTACCGTGTTTTATTGATTTTTCTGACTACTCATACCTAGGCTTCTGTCTAGTCAAGTAGGTAAAAGATTGTGATTAGGTGTGATGTACTAAAGTTTGAAAATAAAGAAGAAGAATTGGCCTCTTGACTTCGTTATCAAGAAACGTTTTTAACATTGTCAAGTGTTGTTGCAAGTTTGGCGATGGAAGTAAATACTTAGAACACGTCAATAATGCGGTTCTATACAGATGATAACGATTATTCAAATGAACTGATCCAGTTGATTCTCCATAAGAATCCGATAGAAACGTTTTAACGTTGAGACCACGTGATCCGACGCAATCATAACGTGACAGGCAGTTGGACAAACGCGTAGAATTGCTGCAATAAATGACGACTTTGTTGTAAGATAGGTACGCGTTAAAGTAGATAGATATCGTGATAATGATCGTTGTGCCTTCTCTTAATCCTATCTAAGTAGGTTCGATCCCATATTCCTAATAGTTATCTACAAACGTAAAAAAGGCTCATCTTATGTCGCATAAAAATCACTTCACTGACTTTGCTGAAAGTCAATCTTAGAATTTCGAAAAACCTGTGCGGACTACATGGGTATCGGTATTTTAGAGAAATTTTGACCCGTGACTCTTAGGCCAAAAAGGTATAACGAGTATATACTATAGTTAGTCCATGTAAACCTTTGTCCTAAAATCTTACCATTAGATCCATGGAAATCATTAATAAATTCACCTCTAGAACAATTTTTTTTTATTATGATACTCCTAAAGCTACTGGTTCAACAATCTACCTTTTCCACAGGTGATGGAAGACAGCCCGAAGCTGGAGAGCAAGAACAGCTTCGACGGTGAGTTCCTGACGCTCAAGATGTTAGAAGAGCGCCACGTGTTCACCACCCTCGAGGGCCAGCGCTCTGAGAACCAACTCAAGAACAGATACAGGAATATACTGCCTTGTAAGTGCTGATCAATGATTCCCGAAGATCTCCCATCGACCTCCATGGTGTAGTGGCTAAGCACGCTGGGTTTCAAGGCGTCGCCGATTCGAGGTCCCGGGTTCGATTCCCGGTCGGGTGAATGTAGAAATCATAATTGTCTCGGGTCTTGCAGTACCACCGTTGTTTTGGATTTTTATAAATCAAGTGCATTTGCAACATTCTTTTGGATCAGAGCAATGAATGTGATTGGTGTCCTGTATTTATCTCTTAAGATAGTCAAGTGGCCTATGGGTTCCGAGATAAGATAGGACCCATTTCGAAATTATATAGGACGAGCTGATCTATAGACTAGCAAGTAATTTAAGATTATCCGGAATAGATCGCTCCTAGCGGTAAGACCGCCTAAATTGTGCTCATAAATAATATTTTTGGAATCTATTATTTTAGTTTCACTGCTGTGCAATCAGTCTGGTTTTTCTTTAACTGTTACTTATGTAGTCCGAGGCACTAACGAATTCGTCATAGTGTTGTTATTTACTAAATTAGGTACAACGACACTTAGCTAGACTATAATTTTCTTCGTTGGGTGATCCTAATTGATGGTGTAGTTAAATTGCCTTATTAATTACCCATCATCGGATTACGCCAATCCGCACCGATTGCGACTAAGGAAGTACTCTTTGACGATATTACGTCCTACCTGATAACAGAAACGTCTTATAACTTAGCATAATTAACTTCCTACTACTTAAAATTGCCAACACAACCTTGCTCTAATTGTTATTGATGACTCAAATGTCGACATCTACTTAACTTAGGATTATCTCTAAATGGCAATCACATTACGAAGCACATGGTGGAAATGGTGCGTTGCTGCACTTTGGAGCTCCTACCAAGTACTTACTTAGTCATTCAATGCACTAATAGTCCCCCGCGACTGCGTCCGCGCGTTTTGAGTTCAGTTCAGTGTGATGTTTTATAGCATAAAGCCTTCCCCGATAAATAAGCTATCGAACAAAAAAACAATTTTCAAATTGGTTTAGTAGTTCCTGAGATTAGCGCGTTAAAAAAACAAAATCTTCAGCTTTATATTATTAGTAAGTATTAAAGATTTTAATCTGTGTAAGCCAATCCAGCCGTCATGAAAGTAGGTCCACGTAGATACCAATACTCCTAGTGCTAAATCAGAATCGTATAAATGGGTTGCTATTGTCATTTTATAAGACCGCGATGCTGGTATCTGTAGGTCATTTTGCGTAACATTGCATGATCACGACCTACAGTTAAGATGACTTCGATGCGAAAAGCAAAAGGAACTTGCTCAAATATGACTTTAGTCACGGTTTTCTTGTGGTTTCCAGATGACCAGACGCGGGTGGTGTTACGGGACTCCGGCAAGGAGGACTACATAAACGCGAGTTACATCAGAGCGTCGCGGTTTAGTGACTCCAGCAGCTCGGTGCAGTCGTCCAATGAAAGTTTACACAGTGTGCAATGTAAGCAGTAATTAATGACTTTTTATGTACCTCCTAGCGTCCTATCCGCCCGTTCATCTAGGAGTTTTAGATTGCCTTTTGATTTATCTATGGGGGTTTTTCCAGTTCTAAGTCGAACTTATCTGCATTAATAATATGCTGAAAATTGGCATCATTGCATTTTTTCACAAAATAAGTAAGTAGGTACTCTGCGTTGGTTTTGTCTGCTTTAAATACATGGGCAGTTAGATGAACCCAACTTATAAAGTTGCATCAAGACCAACTTTTTGTTACGCATGATCACGGCACCAGTATCACGCCATATTTCGGTAATAAGAGCGATTGAGGAAAATCACCGTATGCGTCACTTAATACCCAGATTGCATACTAATCTATTTGCCAGATAATAATATGGAAGGACATGGATTGAATCACTTAGATTTTATAGCTGACTATTAGTAATACAAATCCTTGTACCTCTATGTATAAACAAAACCATTAAATTGTTTACGCTTGTATGAAAGTACCCAATAAAGAGCAAAATCGTATAGAGTACTTCATTAGCACTAACAGGTGTATTTATAGTCAAGTACATAGTTATTTAGTACCCTCATGTACCTATGCCGACTAGACGTCAACACTTTTGCCACAAAGGTGATACAATTGGCTTGCCATACCTACCATGCCCAGATATGGATAAGAATGCGATCGCTTTGTAGTCTTTGTAAAGTTTACTAATTACCTACTAATGCAGTAATTAAGTAGGTATCTGGGTAGGTAGAGCGATTTTCTTGGAATTACCTAGCATGGCAGTGTCATATTTATAATGAAAAACTGTTAATATTTTGTTCCAGCTTTAATTTTAAGGAGCGAGACAAAGAAGCCAACGCCTCTAGTCTCCAAGTCACTGTCAGATGATGCCCTCAGAGAAGTGAAAATGAGCATCAAAATGGACAAACTCAATGGCAACTTTACTGGTGATATCGGTAAGTAATATAACCCCATACCCCCTCCCCCATATAGCCCCACCAGTGGAAAATGGAATGGGCTAACAATTTTTAAATCTTTCAATTTGTTTACAGTGAAAGACAAAGTATACATTGCCGCACAAGGGTGCTTACCTAACACGAAAGATGATTTCTGGAAAATGATTTGGCAGGAAGACGTGAGAATCATCGCTATGATTACCAACGAAACAGAAAAGGGGAAGGTAAGGAGTATTTATTATAAAGCTTCTACAAAATCAATCTATTTCCTAAATACGTACGACCAGTGACTGATAGAAAGCGGTTTGAGACCTCGCGCAGACTGCAAACTTTTTAGGAATGAATGTAGGTCTGAATGTAGGTACACAAAGCTGGTCAAATTATCGGACGTAAGCTTGGGCGTAAAAACTAGCACGCTGGATGTTTAAAGGCTGTGGAAACTTATCAGTCGCGGCTAACAGCCGCGTCCGTTAATGTGTTTCCAGCTTAATATTTGCTCTATTTATAGAAAAAATGCGAGCGCTACTGGCCGCTATCGGGTCAGGAAGAGCGGTACGGCGGCGTCGCGGTCAAGGCTATTTCGGAGACGCAATACGAAGACTACCTTCTACGCGAGTGGGACGCCAGCGCGGGCCTCACCTGCAGGACCATCTACCAGTACCAGTTCACGGTGCGATTAAATACATAGAATATTATATAATCACCTAGTCAGATGTCCAATCTGTACAACTCCTACTCCTTGGATCTCACTACACGTAGTGCTGCGGTGCTAGACAACAGCGATTCCCAATCGTCTTCAATGCCCATCGTTCGCGATATGAGTCCAAGTTGTTTGAATTGTGAGATGGGTACTCAGGGTTTATCTCTAGCTAGAGTGATGGACAGTGGCAGATGTAACAGAGAGGTGGCATGAGATGAGATAGTTGTAGAAATAACTGTTGTAGAAAAGGGCAGCTAATAGAGACATATACTTTCATAACCAAAATTTTGACTTCACCAGCTAGATAATGTTAGGCATCCGTCAGCGCACTAAGATTAATTCATCGATAAGAAGGAGTCATGTGTTAGGTTTGAATCCGATGATATAGGTAAGTACTCAATTTTTTTTTATTTCAGGCGTGGCCCGATCACGGCACACCGTCAGAACCAGACGGAGTTCTCAACTTCATACAAGACATAAATAGAAGAATGTACCAAATAAGACAGGATAAAAACCCACCAGAGCAAGTAAGTTAGATTTTAGTTCATAGAATAGGAACCCATGATACTATTAAATACGTACTTACGTAATAATATAAATTGCATTTGTAAAAAGACAACTGTGAACCTAACGTACTTACGTACTACGAAAATACAGGCTATGCTAACCTACCTAAGATATCAATTCACTTAAAAAATATCGTGTCAATGTTTATTAGCTATACAATGTAATGTCTGTTAATTAATGTATAAAATATTTTAGAGACGTAAGACCGATGCGGCATTGCAGACAAACCTCAGTGGTTTTTGTCAATGTCTTTCAAATGTTTTATTAGTTTAAGTTTTATTTTAATGCTATCTATATTTTAAAAAAAACTTATTTCCTACATTGATTTTTTGCAAGTTTGTACCTAATTTATTTATTCATTTTCAGAATGTGTTATGTGTGCACTGCTCCGCGGGCGTAGGCAGAACAGGCACCTTCATAGTGCTTGACATGCTGATTGATAAAATAAAGACCTCCGGTAAGCAGCACCCTGAGATCCAACCCTTGAATGCAGAACATGTCCGTATTTTCGACGCCTAGTGTACTATAAAATGTCTAAGGTTGCAAATACGAATACCGTTATCGTTACTTAAATTGTGTTTGTTACTTTCTAGGCTTGATCTAATCTTTGAAGTACTACCCCATGAATGGATACTAAGCTTTTTAATACGTGAAGGTCACTTTAATTTGCTACTGCGACTGGTTTTTTTTTGGCAGAATGTCTCAAAGCAAAACTGCGAATTCATTGCCTTTTTTAATGAGAATTGCGGAGCGCTTTTCACAATATAACCTCTACCCACAATGTATTTTTTTCAGCGAACGCGAATGTGCTCAGGCGAACTATGTTTTCTATTACATTTTAAGATTAACAGCTAGATTGTAAGATTTTATTTACACGTTTCTATGTTTCGCTATCCGTGTTTGTTTTATTGTCAATCCTCTGATTTTTAAATGTCAAAGTTGAGCATAGGCGCCTATTTCCAGGCTTCAACTGCGACATCGACGTGCACGAGACGGTGCGGCGTGCGCGCGCGCAACGTGCCGGCATGGTGCAGAACAAGCAGCAGTACCGGTTCATATACCTGGCGCTCCAGGACTATATGGACAGCAAGAACTTGAAGATGAAAAAGAAGGTAACTGAGGCGATAACAGGAAAGATAATAACAGATAATCTTGGTATAAACTAACTAACTTTTGCTAAATAATGATTTGGTTAGAAAGGTCCAATGCACTAATAACCATTTAGATTAGTCTTCAATAATGCCGTAATTCTAACCCAAAATAATCGCTTGGCAGTGACTAAGTTTTGGGACAGATATTGCCATTATCTCAGTTTTTGTTTTATGAATTGAGGTTAAGAGTTAAAGTAATAAATAAATCTTACTTACCATTCCTTATAATAGGATAACTACAAGTAAGTATAATAGGCAGTAATAAGTAAAAGTTGGTAATATGAGTAAGTATAAGTGCCCCCAGTGGGTTCAAATCATTTATCTTTGCATATAGATGCAAAAATAAACGATTTATATGGCTTTACTTTTAGATATTAATGAATATTTTTTGCATTTTTCAGGTGTACACGTCGGACGCATAGCGCATCGTCGTCTCCAGTGAACCAAAGTGCAAAGAGACTGCAGATATATAAACTATTTATACCTACCTAATGTTGTTACACAAAGTCTTGTACAACAACTGTAAATATCGGCACGGGAGCCAAAGGTGGCCTACCTTTACGATAATGTCACTCGATAAATCGATTCTATCAATAAGTTTGCAAGACTACACAAAAATATGACCCAAGCGTGTCTGCGCGCCTACTTATAATACAAACTGTAATTTTAGTCATAATATTAGTATTATAGCGTAATTTTAAGATTTTTATAATATAAATCTTTACAAAATATATAGTGTTTTCTTCTGAAGTTAAAATGACGTTAGCTACCTTACCTATATGTACCTATTTACTTTTCAGCAGGTGAGAAAACTATGAGGAGCTTACTTAGGTACTTAGGAAAAGTACGGTGACGTGTATATATTTATTTATTTAATTTTACAATTAAAATATTTTGAAGCTATTTCAGTTTAACTATACAATTAACATGAACGTTTATAACTAAATAAGAATTACAATAGTAATAATAATAACATATCATCATTTTTGTTGAAATAACAACATAATAATAAAAAGCTTTTTAAGCTAAAATGATTACTCGTTCGTACACGAGACAATAATTATTCTAGTCAAAACAATTTATAATAACAACATCGTCTTCGTAATTTTTTAAATAATAAATCTTAAAAAAAGTAATCACAAGTTCATTGAACATTTTACCTTAGTGTGTAGTGTAAATATAAGATACAAAATGAACAAAACTATTATTTATTTGGCACTTTTAGACAAAAATTATGTCCAGTTTTTGAAAGAATGTAAAAAAAAACTTGTGTGATTAGAGCTTTCGAAGCTATTGATAACAAAATAAATATTTAAAGAGAAACACCTATTGATAATAAGTGAATAAAACTAAAACGCAGTGTTGTTGTCATAAACAGAGCACATTGCAGAGTTAACCGAATTTTGAGATTACAAACACACAGAGTCACAGATATGATCTATTACATTAACGTTTATCGTATATGAAGTGAAATAAGAAAATAATAATATTTTAATGAGCTGTCCCTTTGCTCAACTGATATTCTGTACTTCGTCAGCAGATTCAGGGGTTCGGATGCAATATTAAATTGACACCTAAAGCCTATAACATTAAAGCGGACATACAGTAATCAACGTGTAAAAGTATATCAAGTATTATTAAAGTAACCAAAATAATACATACTTAGTAAGTACATCTTACAAAATGTAAATATGACAAACTGCTTTAAAAATAAGCTCGTAAAGTACATACTGAAGGGGGCGCGGCTTTGCCTAGTTACAAAATACAT